>JAAAKE020055554.1:0-47676 GCA_010014785.2 Anisolabis maritima
CATTGCCTGTATATTAGTATTTTTTCAAGGAGCATGAGATTTTAAAGATTTAATTTTAAATAAGTAGATATAGAGACTATAAATTTTTTTCCAACTCATTGACTGAATGACTATATAGATAGTGACCACGAGTAGCCCGCACTACGATTTCTTCTGCTCTTCTATGAAAGTCTTACCCTCTCACTCCTCTCAGCTATATAATAATAATATGAATGATAAGCAGGAATGAGAGATATCTAATTTTTTGTTTTATTAATAATAAAAGTATGAGAAATTTTGGTGTAAATTTATTCGAAGATTTTTTAAAATGTAAATGGGGCTTTTAGTAATTATCCATCAATCCTCTATATAAAATTAGCAGACAATTATAATTAAAATATTTTTTACCTGTTCTTCTATTTGTTGGGCGTCCAAATTAGTTACAACTAGAGAAAGTTGAGAGCCAAGGTCTTTAGCTGTATGCAATTTTTGTGTACATGGGCCTTCATATTCTTCTTTAAGTTGATCAAGAAGAGTCAATCTACGTTCAATAGGCACGATTTCTCCAGAACCACCACCTTCCTCAAATCCAGCAGCAACTTTTTTACCTAATTGTTCAAGACTTGTTCCTGCTTGAATGATAGCTGCACGGTATTCTTCCATTAGAGATTCTTCCGATTGCTTTTTAGCAAGAACAGTGGAAAGCTAAAAAAATTAATTAAAAAAAATTAAAAATAAGAAGATACTTAAAGAATGATTCCACATGAAATTAGCCAAATGTGATAAACAGTTTCATATTAATAATAAATTTTCTTTACATTATAATATTTCATAAATCTATTTATAATATAAAACTCTATGCCACTGGTGGTCATTTCATGTAGAATTATTCAATAACTATTTTACTTACCTCTTTTTCTAGTTGATCCATTTCCTTTTTAATAGTAGGAATTTCATTTTCTGGAAGATTAGGTAAAACAACAGATTTTCTTTCATCTAGCCCTGCAATTAATTCTCTCAATCTTGCCATATCTTCTCTATGAGCTTCTATTCTTAATTTGCTTGGTCGTGCTGCTGCATCATGACATAAGTTTTGAGCTTCATTTAACCAACGGCGCAATGCTTTAAGTTGTTGTATTTGTCCCTCGAGGGCAGTGGCAGCAGCATCAATATTACCAAGGGCGGCTTGAGCTTGGTCAATCAAATCTTCTAATCGTGCTCGAACTTGTAATTCTCTTGGTGGTACTGGTGCGGGAACAGGATCTTGAGGAGATGATGGACGTGAGATACAAGCTGTAGCTGCTTCACAGGCTTGAACCGCTGCTGCCAAACGAGCTTTTTCAGCTTGTAATTGATTATGTACGGAACGTGCTTCTTCTTGTTTCTTTCTTATTTCTTCAAGATTTAATTCATCGGGCATACTATTTAATTCGTTTACACGAGGTTCTAAATTATTCAAACTTTCCCAAATCGATTCTAAGCTGGCTTCATATTCTTGGAATTTTGATAATGACTCTTGAAGACGTGATTTTATTTGTAGTGCCGTCTTTAAAAGGGAATCATATGATTCAGTAACATTTCGAAGTTGAGTATCAATTGTTTCAGCATGAGCAGGAGCAATAGCAAGGCATCGTTCACGTTGAGCTTGACCTTTTGACTTGACATCATCTAAACTACTACTAAAATTATGCATTTCTTCAAGAAGCTCTTCATGTTGTTCTAATTGCTCTTCTGTTTGTTCTCTATCTGTTATATACAAAGAATTGTGAGCCATCAAACGGAAAGATATTTGTAGAAGCCATCTTTCTGCAGCTTGCAAAGCATGTTGATAGTCAGTCCTTTCCTTTAATTCGGCCTCAAGCTCTTGTCTAAGTCTAGAACATTGACTTTGAACAGCAGTAAAACGGCTCTCAAGTTGAGGACCTAAATCAGCAGGACAAAAACTGTCACTTATCAAAAGTTGTAAATCTGGACGACGAGCATCCAAATCCTCACTAATATGTTTAAATCGTTCAATTAAAGTTTTCAGTTCTCCTAGTTCTACTATATTATGAGATTGAGATTGTGCAGATAAAACTCTTTCTGTTTCGTCTAAATTTGATTCAAGTTTATTACGTAGTTCGTTAAATTCTTCTAATCTTGTTCGTGCTCGTTTAAGTTGATCCATAACTGCAGCTAATTCACGGTTAAGTTTATCCCAATCTGCTTTTATTTGGGCTAATTCGCTAGCAAGATGCTCGCATCCTCCAGCTAAAGCTGAATTTTCAACAGCTTTTGTGTGACATTCTTGTAATTTAGTAACTAAATGTTGACCTTCTGTCATGCGGGTAGAAACAAGCCGAAGAGTCTCTGTTTTATCATTAAGTTGGCTTTCATTCATTCCTCCTTCGGATGCACGACAAGATTCAACTGTACCTAAAGCAACTGCAAGCCATTCAGCCGCCTCTTTACGTGTTCGATTAAACTCTTCAAGATCAGTTGCTTTCTTTTCAAAACGAGTACTTTCACATCGAGCTAATGCTGTTAGCTCTGAATAGCGAGATTGTAAAGTAGATACTTTATCTCGCGCCCATTGACAAGCAGTTAGATCTGTTACGGTTTCACCTAATTCGGCAAGATTCTCTAAATCTGAACCCTTATCTTTAATACTTGCAACTAATTCACGGACGAAAGCCAAATCATCAGCTTCAGTTAGTCCTTTAATTCTTTCCTCAGTGGTATCAAGCCACAAAGCAAGAGATCGATGAAGAGTGTCAAATTGATTAAGGGCTGAAATGCATTTAGCATTAGTTTCGCTTGTTTCTGTATGTAGTTTAACGAGTTGTTGAAAGTCATCAGAAAGCTGATCTTCTGGTTCATCTTCAGAATCGCTTCCTAGGGCTTCATTCACAAGTTGTTTTCCTTCCTTAAGATTATTACCAATTATTTTTAATTGATCACGTTTACTTTCTAGACTTGTTATATCAGCAGGACAATCGGCAAGGGATAGAATTTCAGCTCGAGTTCGTCTTAACCAGTCAGCAGCTTTATCTCTTCTTTGTTGGGTTTCTGCTTGTTCTCGAACAAGATTTTCTAGAGCTACCAAACGGTCTGCTATTCTTCCTCGTAATTCACCGTATTTATCAACTGTTGGTTGATATTCTGGTGCTTTTAGTTTATCAACTAATTCTTGATAAGATTCAACTTCTCGATCAAGGGCTTTTACTCGTTCAAGAGTGGCTCGATCGGCAACAAGACCTGATTCTTGAGAATCTTGTCCTTCAGTTGAACTAACTTCTCCACATCGGCATAATTTTTGTTCAGCAAGTTCAAGAAGTTCTCGCAATTCTCTTTCAGCTTTTGCTTGGTCTTCTAATCTAGCTTGATTAGCAGCTAAGTTGTGCCTTACTTCAGATACTTCATGCATTAATTTTACATAGTCTGCTTTTAAATTATCGGTATCATCAGCTATTTTTTTCGCACCAGTTTGTTCGGTGCTCATAACAACTCTAGCCTTTAATTCATCCAAGTACCGGAATCGACTATTTTGTGCTTGTTCAAGACTTTGTGCCATTAATCTTAAAGCATTCATTTTCTCCTGGAGCTCAGCCAAACTGGAAACAACTTGAGTTCCTGATTTGGGTGCCACAGAGTTGAGTTTTTCTCGACTTCGTTCGACGAAATCTTGACATTCTTGATATAAAGATTGGTGTTGTTGATGTTCTTGATAGCTCTGTTCGAGTTTTCTCATTAAGCCTTTAGCTTGGCTGAGAAGTGCATTATACCTTGTACCCACAGAAGTTACTTGATTGCTGATAGAAGCTTGAGAGCAGGTATCAATAAGTAGTTGACCTCTAGCATTTAATTGATCAAATTTCTTTTGCCAATCAAAGAGTTGTTGAAGTAAAGCTTGGAAGGTTTCAAGCGCTAGACGCTTCGATTCCAAATCAGGTTTTAGATCTGTATAACCTCTAACTTGTTCCTCTGCATCGGTTAACCAAGAAAGAGCCTCTTCGTGAAGTTCTCCATACTCTGTCCATCTAGCGATACAGACTTCCATACTTTCTCTTGCTTTACCAAGATCATCAATGTAACTGTCTAAATCTTCTTGTAAAAGTGCAACTTCTTCCTCAATAATATCTGCATCATCACCTCCTAATCTACATGCTTGATCACCTTTTTCGAGAGCTTTTTCTAATAAAGCTTGGCCCTAAAAATAAAAATAAAGAATATTATAATATAAGAACTTTTTAATTTTAATTGTAATTTAAAAATAATTTCAAATATGATTGAAATAAAAAATAATTACCTGTGGTTGTTCTGATTCCAAAACTTTGAGAGATGCTAACTGACTTGAGAGTTGAGCTCTATCGAAAACAAGTTCTTGGCATTTAGCTAACCGTTCCCTACTTGCCCTTATCCAGTTACTCAGTTCTAATGCTCCATCAACAAATTGTTGATAATGTTCAACCGTTTTTTTCTGCTCCTCATAGAGACGATTCGCTTTATCTGACAAATGACGATATGATGAAGAAAGCTCGGAATCTTCCCCAAGGGAAAGGATCATTGGTTCAAATGAAACAATATCTTGTACAATAGATCCGGTGCGTCGTAATGTAGCCCTTCGTTCTCCAATTGAAGTCAATGTACTACTTGCTTGTTGAGCAGAGTCGGGTGTCATTGTTTGTGGTTGTCCCTTGCGTGCTTGAGAAACTTTTTGTGCACAGACTTGATGTAATTTTGCTTCTCGTTCGTTTAACCATTGTCTCAATTGACTGAAATTGCTAGAATAATCAGACCATTGAAGAAGTTCAGTCTCACATTGGACTTTAGCAGTAGCCAATTTTCGTACAAGCCGATCCCAATCATTTTGTAGGTCTTTTAATTCTTTATTCATCTGATCTCGTCCTTCGGATTTAGTATTTCTAAGGGCCTTTTCTCCAGCATTTACTGTTGCATGGACAAGAGTTTGACCATCTTCTCTTCTACGAACTAATTCCTGAATTTTATCTAATCTTGCTTGAAGTGCTTCACGGCCAATAGCGAATTTTGGTTCGCTTGTACCACGATCAGTAGTTTCTGCTGATGAACGAATGACTTCCCAAGCATTATCAATCCATGCTCGAGCACTTTCCAAACAATTCATATATTCTGTATGTTGATCTCGGCTTGCTTCTAATTTTTTCAATACATCTTTAGCAAGATTAACCATGACTTGATAACGCGAATTAAGATGCCGTAATTGATTATTTACATATGTGTCTAAATGTGACGTAAGTAGTACAGAGGCCGTTTGGTTGAACGCTTCAATTTGTTCACTTCCCTTTTCTAAACGACCTAATACATCCCTCATTTCACTTACTTGCTTTTCCTTTTCCGGTAAAGTGGCAACAAGTGCTGTTTTATGAGCTTTTACTAGAATATCCATTTGTTGTAACCAATCTGATAAGCGTTCATATTCATCTTTATATTCTCTCCATTGTATAACTGTCTCTTCCAATTGAGCTTTTTGTTGTTTAACTTCCTTAAAAAGGCCAATGAAATTTTCTCGAATGGCTTGAACTTCTCGTTCCATTGCTTCTTTTCCTTGAGGAGCAGTACTAGCACCAGTTACTTGACAGGCACGTTCTAAAGCCTCAACTAGGAGCCAACCTTGGGCCTCTCTATTTAGAAGAGCTTCGACTGGTTCTAGAGCAGATTCTAAAGCTAAACGATCACCTAGAAAATAAATAAATATAATAATAAATAATGTAATAAATATTACACTTTCATATATAGCTTAAAGTTAGTCATAATAACAGTAACATTTATTAAGATGAGATTCGCAGGGAATCTAGAATTTTTATTTGTTGTAGCAGGATTTAAGTATATAAATTTTTTTGTAGTAATTAGGAGTTTGTTTATTACTTTTACTTTTTATCTTTTTTCCATATATAAATTTTTTACAATTTTTTCAAAAATTTCAAAAAAAAAAAAGAAAAAATAAATTTATATAAGGAAAAAGAAAATGAAAAAAAAAAAGTTCTAATGAGATTGAAAAAAAAAAGAGATCAAACAAACTCTGAATTTCTAAAAAAAAAAAAAAAACAAATTATATTAACTTATAAATATCTCCTGATTACGCCAGTATTGTTGTATTTGCGTGTGTTACATTTAGATGATATATGTGACAATAATTTTTTTATCTTAATTGATTTTAGCCAACACTAGAGGACAAAAATTATTATTTATTAACATAGGCTTAAATCAATTATTCGACTACAAATCTTATTAAATGACATTTCTCTCTTTAGAAAAATTAACTACTATATATTGTATATATCAGAAATTTATTTACCAAGAGGCCGTTGCCTTAGGGCTGGAAGACGTTCTCGAGCTCTAGCAAGCCAACCACCAAGTTCATCATATGCCTCTCGATAAGCTCGATGATCTTTATATTGAGCTTCACGTTCGTCAAGAGCAACTCGAACTAGAGAAGCAAGATCTTCTAATTCAGCAATTATTCTTTGGGCTTGTTCAGCAGCTTGTGGTTGTTGGCCACTTGCAAGCATTTCATTGGCTTTGGCTTTTAGAGAGTCAACTTCTAACATCTCACAGCGAACTTTATCATCTAAAGACTAAAAAAAAAAAATGGGTATTAAATATTTATTGTATTTATTAATTATTCAATAATAAATCTGTTTTTATTTTATTATTTTTATTCGGTTTGAATGCCTATGTTCAGGAAAGACTACCGTAATTATAAGAATTAGAAATAGGACTGATCAAGTGAATTTTTATTTTTTTCGATTAAGACCGATTATTTTGTTTTAAGAATTATTCTCTAGCCGGGTCTGCTCCCTTATACTTATCTATAATTTTTCCCCATTTGAATTTTATAGAAATAAGTAAATCGAAAAAACTGTATACTTAATAATGAAAGCTTTAACAATTATTAAGTTTATTATATACCTTAATTCTTTCCAATTGTGCTCGTTTTTCAGACATAGTCGATTGAAATTCAGAAATTTCTTTGAAAACAGATTGTAAATGTTCCACAGTTCTGTTAAGTTGTTGAATCTGCTCCAAAAAGCCAGCCCATCTATGAATTGAATCATCTAAGATAGTCTAAAAAAGAAAAATTATGTTAAGAAGAGGCAATATATGTATATTTATATATACCAGTATTTATAAAGACCTTAGTCTCGATCATTTTAGCGGCTAGTGCACTCCATTGATCTTGAAGTTGAGCAAGACGTGCATTAATTGAATCATGCCCACTTGCTGCTGTCCATGCTAAAACTTTATGAGCAAGCTCTACGGTTGATTCGACACGAGAAAAGCCTTCTTCGCGATATAATAATAAATCTTGTATAGTTGCTAATTTAGTCTCTAGATCATTTTGACTTGAGGCGGACAAATCACTGCAATAGCTTAATTTTTGAGAGATGTTGTCCAACCAATTGGCACATTCCGAACAAACATTATCTAATTCTTCATGATCTTGGACACATTGAAGCCACCGAGAGACAAGCTCTTTGGCTTTAAGAGAAATTTGTTGATATTTAATTCCAAGCTCTCCAATATGAGATGATCGTCCTCCAAGCGAACCTTTATGTAATTGTTGAGCACGTTCTGTGACAGAATCGACTTCAAGTTCTCTGGCTCGAACTTCACCTTGGATTGCCTGGAAAATTTAAATAATTGATTATAACAAAATAAATAAAAACAATTTTTTTTCAATTACCACTTTTTTTATTTTGAGTTATATAAGAGTGAAAAAAATGAGAGGTTTGTTCCAAGAGCAATTTCCAACGGTTTAAAAGAATAGACGGATAAGCAATATGTAAAGCGCATACGCAGTATATCAGGCTGGTGCGCAGTATTTAACCAGAAAAAATGCTCTCTGCATGCATCTGACTTATTGTGCATCTTTGAACAAGTGAAAATCGTTCTTGGAACAAGCCTTATATCAAAATTTCTCACCAAATTTATTTTTTAATAGTTAAAAATTATAAAGTAATTTTTTTTAATATTTACCTTGAGTGCGGCTAATTGTTCTCGTTTTTCAGGAAGGGTCGCCTTCAGTTCAATTCCATGGAGGCGAGCATCCGTATCACGAAGCCATATCAGTGTTTGTTCTTTGCTGGCTTCAAGTTCACTCCATTGTTGAAGTTTCGCCTCCAAAGCTTCGATTGTAGCCCCGACAGCAGCTACCAAACCTTCCCATTCTTGTTGTGAAGCATCCACCTGGGCACGAATATTTTGTTGGCCGTGTTCCACAGTTCCAGGTAAGATTTTATCTGCCAAGGTTCGTAATTGTTCTAATCGTGGAGCTTCTTCTGGTAATCTTAATTGTAAACTCTTTAATCTTTCAAGATTAGTACGAATTGAAAGTCTCTCAAGATCAGTGTCTCCCCATAATAAAACTGCATTGTTTGTAGCTTCCATCCATTCTTGCATATCCATCACTGCTTTGCTATATTGTTGATGATCGGCAACAATGGCTTCATATTGTTCTACAAATTGATGAGTTCGTTGAAGAACAAGTGCATGACGTTGAATTAAATTAGCAAGATGGTCATCTAATTGGCGATTTCTTTCAGTCATTGAATCAGTATGAGCATTCAGTTCGGCGATTGCAGCTCTGTGTTGAAGGGCAACATGTAACTGTTGACGGTAAGCAGCAAGTTGAGCTCGTTTTTCATCGAGGGTTGCATGAAGTTCTAATTTTTCGTTCAATCCAACCTAATAATAAATAAATAATTATTATTTACTAATAAAAAATGAAAAAATAATGTAAGAGAATAATTTCTCATATTATCTTTTAAATAAATATATCACTATTAGATTTAAAATTCTAGGTATAAATATAGGATAATTTGAAAATTGGGTAATGACCTGTTCGAGCCAGAGAGCTAATGTAGAACCGGCTTGATCGACTCCACTCCAATGAGCAAGGGCTGAGCGTAATTCCCTTTCTAAAGCCTGAGCGGCATCATAAAGAGCTTCGTGACGAGCTTGTAGACGTTGAATTTCAGCAGCAATAGCCAACCTGCCTTCAGCTGCTGTAGAGCCATGCAAACGATCTGCACTTTCAGCTGCAGCATTCAGAAGAGATGAATTTTCCAAACGTCGAGAATCACTCATAAGCTCTGAAAGAGATGCTAGTCGACTTTCCAATTCGTTTCTTGATGAGCCAGCTTGACCAGGAGACTTAGCTTGAGATTTCTTCAAGTGTTTTTCAGCATTTGCAAGAGCTTTATCACATTGCATGACTTTTTGTGTGTATATCTAGAAAAAAAAAATAATAATTTTCTTTTTATAATTATCCAAAAAGTTTATATAGATTTAGGCTTTTTAATTTAATATCTCAATTGAATCATCTTTTTATACAAATCATCTAAAGAAAAGGTAACTTTATTAATTGAACATTTTCAGCTTTTCGTCAATATTTTATTTAATTAGTGATATAAAGGAAAAGTAAAGAGTTAAGTTATTATACTTTATAGCTTTAATAAAAATAATTTTTATAATTTGAATTAATATCTGAAAAATAACTAAAAAATATAGAGAATAAATAAAATAAAAAATTATTATAAAACTGAAGCTTATTCATATTTTTTTTTTCAAAATATTTACATCTAATTTTAAATAAAATGAATTTTTCTAAGGAGATCATAAATTTCCATTTTAATTTAATCAACTAACTAATCTTTTGACAGGTATGTAGAGTGAAAAAAATTTTCGGAGGGAAGGGAGAGAGAAGAAGGTGAGCGAGTCCCATAGCGCTCCTCTCCTGAATATGTTCCTTCTTGAAAAATTGAAAAGTAATAAAGTTTCGGATTTATAACAATTTTTTATTTTATTCCTTTATATCTTTTTGTTTTTACTCATTTTTTTAGTAAGCATTTTTAGTAGTTATAAAAGAGGGAGTGATATATCAGGGGTGAGTTTCAATATGAATGATTCTAACCTTATGTAGTTCAGAGGCTTGCTGACAACTTTTGACAACTTCTCTAGCAAGAGCCTGGACGGCTTGGAATCTGGACAATAATTGGTGAAGATTTGTGGTTCCTACTCTGGCGCGACCTTCGTCACCTCTCTCCTCCTCAGAAATATTTAATTGATCTAATTGTTCAGCCAAACTTTCAAGCTGTTTAACATCTTCTTGTCTCTCTTGAATACTCTTATCAAGATCACGGAAGGTGGCTAATTGTATTTCTTTCTCTTCGAATGTATTTTTAGGACAGAAGAGTTTGAGTGTAGTTTCTGCATGATTTAACCAAGCAACAAGTTGCTCTAAGAGTTGTTCATATTCTCCCCATTGTTTAAGTGCTTCTTCAAGACAAAGTTTAGCTTCACTTACAGCTGCTGTTAATTTATCATAATCAAATTTAGCATTGGCAAGTTCTTTTTCTTCTCTACCTCCAGCAAGTGCGCTAGCTGCAGATTCCATTTCCCGAACAAGTTCACTACCATGTGGTAAACTTGTTGCTTCAAGTTGTTCGTTAATGATAGTTAATCTTTCAGAAATTTCTCGTTTTCTATCAGAACTTGTTAATGGTTGGACTTCAAGTTTAATTGAAGAGAGTTTAGTCCAGCATCCTCGTGACCAATCGTTATAAGAACGAATAAGCTCTATCAATCTTTGACGCGAATCCAACCATTTATCTAGGCGGCCAATAATTGCTTGAACATTACTAACAAGTGTCTTATAACGAGTTGAGAGTTCGCCTGGAGTGGGATCATTTTGTATTTGAAGAGCTTGGGCTTTTTCAGCAGCTGCATCTACGGCTCTTCTATGGCCAAGAGCTTCTTGAAGAGTAGTCTGAAAAAGGTAATAAAATATTTATTTTTAAGTTATATAATAAAAAGAAAAAATTCATTAGACTCAGAGCTTTTGCCAGTACTTTATAAAATACTGGGATTATTTCCATTATTAATATATCAAATTTAAAAATACTTTTTTTTTTTTAATATTACATATATTTACTAAATATGTTTAACTATTTTGAGCAAAATAATAAATAGATAATAAAATAATAACAATTAGTACTTTATATTTTATTAGTTTGGCACGGATTTCCGGTGCAGGCAGCGCAGGAGTATTTGGAGTTGAACTTGATAAGAGAAGTTGTACATCAGGTTGAATGCTTCGTTCAGCTGCTGCCAGCCAAGTGAGAGTACTTTGTAGGGATTCTTGATAACTACTCCATTGAACTAACTCATTTTCTTGCCGTTTTTGCTCTTCTCTAATACCTTCTTCAAGAGCATCCCACCTAAAAAAAAAATAATTAATGACGAACCTTCTTCTTATTTTTTTATTTATTGTTTTATTAAATATAAAATTCTAACTCACCTATCTCTTAATTCTCTTAGTTCGTTTCGAATACGTTCTCGACCTGCAGCTGAGGTATCAGGCAAAAGACGTTCTCCGAGTGCCGAAGTGTTGGTGGCCTTATGTTGGCCACGATCCCTTTCAAGAACCAGTTTTGAAAGAGAAGTTGCACGTGCAGTACGTTCTTCTTGTGAGGTTGTAATACTTTGTTTTTGTCTTGCAGTGACCAATCGTGCTAATTCTTGTTCTAGAGGTTCAAGCCAAGTGTAGGTAGAACTCAATTCACGAACATAACGATCATGTTCCTCAACAAGTTGTTGCCATCGGGCGACCACTTCTTTACTGAGAGCAAGAATTTGTTGGTATCGAGCGCATGCATGGGAAATTTGTTGTTTAATTCGTTCCACACCAGAAGAGAGAAGGAGAGCATGAGCTTGGTCCACAAATTCATCAACCTACAATGATAAATAAAAATATACTAAATAGCGAATTAAACATACACAAATATAATCTTTCTTTTAGAGATGTTTCTGGGTATATAGGACAAGTGTCATTGGTTTTTGAGGGGTGGGGAGAGGGTGAACATCCTCCATGGCTTCTTCTTTGACACTGATTCATTTTCAAAACCAACACTAGTAAATGTGGTCCCCCTTCAAAAACACATATTAAATTTTTACATAATTTTAAAATAACGAAAAAAAGCAAAAATAAAATTATCTAATGAGAAAAAAATTAAGAACTATAAGCATAAAACTTCATAAACTCGAATGTTTCCTTTCTCTAACGATGTTATTAATCATTTAGATATTTATATATATAATTTTTAATAATGAAATAATATTATTTATTATTTCAATATGAAAATCATATTCATATAAATACATAAATAAAAATAATAAATTAAAATATATTATACTCAAGTTTTTTTTTGTCATTTTTGAATTGTAGTTCTGAAAAATTCCACTTGAGAAAAGGCGCTTGCATAGCTTTCATGTTCCATGTCCCTTAATTCAAGATGGAGGAGAGGAGGATTTTTAAAAATTGAAAATCATTTTTTGTCAAAAGTAGAAATAAGTGAAAATATCATGAACTTTTATTAAATAATCAAATAAAATTTCCTATCTTATTTAAATCATAGACATATTTTCATCATGCTTCCTTCGGAAGAGAGAGGACATTGATTTTAGTTAATGTGTTTAAAATGCACATGAAAGAGTTACATTATAAAAAATAATAATTCAATTTGGATCTAGATAATCTGGTTAAATTAAATTTTTGGATATTTTTAACATTTTTAAACGAAAATGAAGTGAGCTATAGGCTTTTTTATTTAAAGTTATTAAAATCTGACAAATTTTATTTTAAAAAGCCGCCTCTCCGGGAATTTGCATTAAGGAACTTGGAACAATGAAACATGGCAGTAAGCGCCATCGTTTCTACGGAGTTTGTCCGAAATACATATCAGCCCTATTGTTGAATTTATTATGCAAATTATTTTAGAATACTTTTATTTATTTATTATTGTTGGGAATTGTTTGGTAAGTTATCAAAATATTAATGTAATTCTGATATTTGTATCTAATTGTTTATAAATATTTTTTAGCAAGGATTGATGAGGATCAATTATTCAATTATGGTCTGTTGCTCTTCGAGATTAAAAAAGCCCATATCTCAGGCTCGCCTATATTATCCCCTACCCTAGAGTAAATTTTTATTAAATATATTTATTTTTCTTGAAATAAAGGTGTCTGTAGCTAACAACAAAATTCCAATTATTCTCGTATCAGGACGAAAATATTAAAATATGATAAGACAAATGATTTTCCATTCAAATATAATAATCGTGACCGAGTGTAATTTGTATTTAGGAGAAAGTAGGGTATTTTGAGACACAAAAATTCAAATTGATTGAAAGCTTTCATTCCTATTATGGCCATGAAATCAAGTTATTCTGATATTGTTATACCAAGTTTATTCGAAAATTATCCTACATTTCAAAAATATTTTTAAAAAGTCTACCAGCAAGTATGAGGCACTATGAAGAAACAAGATGGTTGAAAATAATTTAAATTTAAATTATATTTCAAATATTTAATAAATAGACAATTAATTTTGGGCAAAAAAAAAAAAAATAAAATAAAATATCTAAGAAAAAGCAATTGTTTATAGTTGCAAAAGAATCTTTCAGTAGAATTGATATAACCTCAAAACTATTATTTTATTACCAATACAAACAAAAATAGATTTAAAAAACATAGGTATTTTCGATATCAGAGTGCAAAAAAATAAGGAAAGAAAAATAATAAATCCTCAGCCAAGACTAAAAATCGTATATTCCCAAAATAAGACAAACATTTAAGTACAAATTTATATAAGCAAGTTAACAAAAAACTTTTATAAATGTACTTACAATTTTACTGTTGGAAAACGTCAATAAATAAAATCTTGTCTGTTCATCAATATAGATACAAAATAATTTTTATAAAGATACAAATCTCATCAGTGACCAAAACTGAGTTGAACTCCGAATGATGCCAGTCGATCGAGCGAAGACTTTATAATATAAATATATAAGTGTAATTTTAAAAAATAAATAAGAGATCATCTCCTTCATTCTAAATGAATTTAAAAATAAAATAAATTAATTTATATCGGAGAAAATATTTCTTCCCTACAAGGCCCTAGCTTCAAAATACTAATAGGCATATGCATAGTGAAGGATTTTATAAAGGAGTAATGTAATCTTGATTGAAAAGCTGACCAAAGTGCTGAAGACAATTTACAATAACAAAGAGATCAATCAAATTTAGTATATGCAATACAATGTAATACCTGTAAATTTGAACGGGTCTCTTACAAGTTCATAGGAAAGGCAAAGAGAAGAATCTATAAACATGAATCATCAGTCAGGAAGAAAGAAGTTAAGACTATCTTTAGCATTCATGCCTTAGAAAATCAACACGAATTGGATTTCGAAAACAAGAATTTTAAACTTCGAAAAAATATGGACAAAAGAAAAATTAACGTACATGTACATTTTAATAAGAGTGTTAACTTAATGAGCGATTGTGAAAATATTTCAGACTTTTTAATTTAGAATGAAGGAAATGATCTCTTTTATTTATTTTTTCAAATAACACTTATAAACCCGTATTTTAAGGCCTTCACTCGACTGGCATCATTCAGAGTTCAACTCAGTTTTGGTCAGTGATGAGATTTGTATGTTTATAAAAATGACTTTGTATCTATATTGATGAGCAGACATCAGACAAGATTTTATTTATTTATTTCCAAGTAAAAGTGTAAATGATAAAAAATGATTTTTTTGTTAACTTGCTTATATGAATTTGTACTTAAATGTATTTGTCTTGTTTTAGAAATATATTTTTAATCTTGGCGAGCCTGGCTGTGAGAGGCCGCCGAAATATTCTATGAAATTTAGAAATAAATGAGCGAAAAAACTAAAGATTTATTAATATTAATTTTTCGCCTATCAAATCTATAAAAAAAGAAAAAAGAAAGCAATGTCATTTGACATTTGAGTTATGACTTGAGGTTTGATTTAAATTAATATTAACTAAAAGAATATTATTCTAAATCTAGACACTAGAAACATTATCAACCCATGGATAAACAAATGTTTTTTTTATTTCTTGAGACTTTCATAGAAAACAAACTTCAAAAGTTATTGTTTTTTTTTCTAAGATTTTTTCCAAAATAATGGAATATGTACTAGTAAAACTCCTTCAGCAACTTAAGAATTTGTAGATTCATTTTCTTTTAATTCATTGCCAGTTTGTCTTACATCATATTAAATACATTGATTGAGTCAGTGTAAATAATGTCTCAAAATGCCCTACAAGCACTTTTTAACATAAAATAAATGCCTTAACAATTCTTAACAAATTCAACATACTGTAATAAATAGGCAATAATATAATATAGATTATATTTATACAAATTTTTTAATAAGTTATTTCAATTTATCTTTAGATAAAAAATTTACAAAAACGATCTTTTCTCTATAAGACTATAATAACTCAATGAACAGGGAAATTCAAGGTAGTTTGTTTTTATTTTCTCGTATACATAGTATAGGAAAAGTATTTTAATCGTCCGAAAATTCGATTTCAAGATTTTGATTGTTCTTGTCCTTTTGAGCCTTCCTTAGTTTGAAAATACCATTTTTATTATTATTTCTGTGTCTATATGTATGTTCGTTAACACGATAACTCGTACAATCTTTAATGTAGCTCAACCCAATTTTACATATGTTCATTACAACAAAATCATAGATCTCTATAAACTTTTGCGCTATTTCCTGCACCCGTAAATGGTTCTTTACCTGAAAAGTTTCTCTAAAAATCGTGATAACTTAAAAATGATTTCACTGAGACGAGTCAGATAAAGATAATTTAGATGTTAATATATTTGATAAAACTACTTTTACTTAGGGGAGGTCATTCTCGATTTATTTTACATTTAAAGTATTATACCTATGACAAAATTTAAAGTATAAATATAGTTAAAATGAATCTCTAAATTAAATTTTGATTAAATATTAAAAAGAAAGAAAAATAAAAACCATTTTTTAACCAGATCTAATGCCGTATGACAGAGTTTCCCCTTTTTTTTTTGTTCCCTAAAAATGTATTAATGAACCATCGCCCCATTTACAAAGATATATACCGCATTTGCTGAGAAACATTGCTTTAACATTTCTGATCTCTGCCTTTTAGAGCAGAGAGAGGAATTCATGATCCAGTGGTTCGCTTATCGTTCTGTGCGATAAAATTATATTCGCTATCAATTATAATTAGATAAATATTGACGGAGTCAATGTGATCTCAAATGCGAAAACTCAAAAAAATTTCTGAATTTAAACAGAAATAAAAAGACAGGATATGAAACGTTACCGCATTTTCTGTGAAATTTATCTAATTTGGAATATCAAAAGGAAATTGTGTTCGCCTATCTTATTCTAGTTTAAAGATGATAATCATGTTGTTTCTCTACATATTTGTAAATAAGTGAAAAACTAAAGACATTAAAATATAATTAATTACCTGTTGTTCTCGGGAGGAGATTTCATCTCTAAGCGCTTCCAATTTAGACAATTGTTCGGCTTTTTCCGTATGAGAAGCCAAAAGATGTTGTTCTCGTAGAGAAGCTTCGGCTGAACGACACCAGGTTGTCAACTCATCGAGACCTCGTTCAAATTGTTGCCATTGATCAACGGCTGTCGAAAGGCGACTATCAACAATATTTATTCGCTCTTTATGTTGTTCGAAGGCGGCAACCAATTCATTCATTTGTGCCATTAATGATTTACATCCTTGAGATGAAGTCCATTTACAAACCTGAAAGGGAGAAAATCATTAGTTAATAATCCAATTAGGATAAAAATAATTAAATTTTTTTGTATATCACATAGGTATCTTTTGTTAAGTTTTATTTAATACTTATTAAAAGTTTATTGAATAAATTTTTTGTAATTATTTACAATAAAAGCCCTGTATAAAGAATAAATTATATTTCTAGTCTTTACCTGTTGTATTAATTTTCCATGTGCCTCAAGAAGCTTCTCCCCTTCGGCATTCTTAGTAGCCACACTCTTAAGCCGTTCTATTCTTCGTGATAATTCAGGTTTCTCTCCACTAATATCATCAAGACGTTCAAGAACATCCGCTTCTGATGCAAGCCAATCACGTAGTTGTCGAGCATCCGCTTGTAAAGAAGCATGACAAGCAACGGATTCATCAAGACTAGCAAGTAATTCGTGCGATTTGATCACAATATTATCAAAAAGGACTCGAATGGATTCGAGATACACATTAAGTGATTTGTCTCCTGTTTGGTCTACTAGCTGACGTGCTCGATCACAAACAGATTCAACCAACTGACGATGGGACCCGATTTCTTGATGCATGAGTTTGTGACTCTAAAAATGAGTATATTTATAAGAAAAACGATAAATTATATATATATATTATTTAGTGAAAGAGAGAGTACTCACTTGTAATTGTGCTTGTTTTTCTTGTAAAGTGCTTTTCAGTTCAGTATGTTGTCCCATGGCGCGTTCAACATCACGAAGCCATTTCGTGAGTCTCTCCTGAGCGTGTGAGAATTCGGCAAATTGAGCGAGGCATTGGCCTAAAGCCTGCGTAGCTTCACTAAGCAATTCACTCCATTGGTCCCATAATTGGCGAACAGCTCGAGCCTGTTGTCGCACACCTTCACGTCCCTCCGTAGAAGTTTGAGCGTAGAGTTTTTCAGCCTTGGCAAGGAGGGCTTCAAATCGATAACCCTCACGTGTCTTGGCTTCACCAAGCTCTAAAAGACGTGCGTGTCGTGTCTAAAAGAATAAAAATAACCTTATTAAATAAATAAATTCATGATTTATGATAAAAAGAAACAATTTTTCTTTACTTTTTAAGATAAATAATATATAATGTAATATTATAGTCAAAGAAAATTGTAATTTTATTTAGACAGGTTACAATGACTAATTCTCCATTAAAATTCAAAAGAAACGATTTTTCATTTATCGACATGCTTAAGAGAGAGAGGGAAAAAAAAATAAAGATTAAAAATAATTCCTATTTTACTTTTTTTGAGAGAAGGGTCAGTCCTTAACAATAATTTTTTCCATTGGCGATTATACATTTCATTTGGTGTAACAAATTAATGTATGGTGCCTAAATAATTTTCATTTGAGCTTTTCACAAGCTTTATATACAATTTATTCATTCATTTTGTTAGGTTTGAAAAAAAAAATTGAAATTTTAGGTTGGACTTGTTAGATTTTTATCGAAAAACAAAAATGCCTCCCCAGCCCTTGAATAAACTTTGTCTTTAATGTTTCATTTTAATCTAATAAAGGCTCCTCAGTGTTATTCCAGTTTATAAATTTAGAAAACACTAATAGACCCCTCTTCTATTAAAGATTTAATAACAATTTTTTCAGTTGATTTCTTTGTATAAAATGCAACGTTACCAATATCCTTCAGATGTCTGAATTTTTATAAATTTTATATAAAGCTTGACGTTTCGGCCTTTAATTGAAGACATCTTGAAAGCCAGCTGGCAATATCCGGAGTGAAAAATGAGAATATAATGATCGAAATATAGGATAATATCTTCCGGATTCTGATTAGAGATATGCTTTGGCTAGTCGACTAGCCGAAACTTTAGGCTTTATTTTAAATAAAAACATTTGATTGAAAAGCCTTATTTGATTGACTTCAATACCTTAATAGAAATTAATTGATTAGGCGCAGGCAGCCAAATTAAAGACTCTTTAAAATATGAGACGTTTCGGATAAAATTAATTCAGCCATCATCAGTCATTGCTTCATTTGGGAGAGAGTTAAGTTTATGGTGGTATATATAATATTATATATATTCTTAGAATATGTATTCTTATTGTTACCAAGAGTATATATATATATAAGATTATATTTATATACACACCACCATAAACTTAACTCTCCCAAAAGATGCAATAACTGATGATATCTGAATTAATTTTATCCGAAACGTCTCATATTTCAAAGGACTAGAAAGTCTTTTAATTTGATTGCCTGCGCCTATCCCGGTCACTTCATTGGCATTAATATTAAATTTATACACCTTAGTAGAAATTTAATTATCTTAAGGATTAAATTTCATTAAAATAATTAAATCTAATCTTGAAGTAGCTTATTATTGGACATAGCAGGTCTTAAGCTGGAGGTTTCTTAAATAAAAAACTATTTTTTATAAAAATGAATTTTTTTATTATTAATTATGAAGTCTTAATTTCTCTTCTTCCTCTTAATGAGCTACTTCAAGATTAGATTTTATAAAATAATTTTTCGGAATGCATCCAAATACAAAATTTATTTTTATTATTATTATAATACTTATTATTAGGTTATTTATTTTTGGTACTTTATTCATTTTCTAGAATAAATAATCGAATTATTATATTAAAGAATTTTATAATCACCTGTAAGATAGCCAAATCGCCTGTAAGAGGACGGGCTTCTTCTAAACGAGCTCTGGCTTCAGAAAGCCATTGAGTTAATTGTTCGCATTCAGCTATGAACTGACTATGGTCTCTGACAAATAGCTCGTATCGAGCAGCTGCTTCCTGTAAAAAAAAATAAAATTTATTGTCTTGATGAATAAAATAATAGTTATTTTTTTTATAAATATTAAAGACCTTAGCAGCCAGACGTAGTGCTCGATATCGGGCTTCTAGTCTTGTGAGTTCCGCTTCAGCATCAGGTTCAAGGAACTCCAATTCACGGTAACGAACGGCTTTTGTTAATTGGTCCAGCTCGCCACTTCTCGAGTCCACTTCAGATTCTAATTGACGCAATTGTTCTAAATGGGCTCGTTTGGCCTCTACAGTTCCTTTTAAACTCTGATCCTTGACCTAGAATATTTTTAAATTAATTTCATTTATATTTAATAATATATTTAATGATGAAAACAAATGCGAGTAGGCCATAAGTTTAATAGTACTTTAATATTAAAAATTAAAAGCTAGGTTCGAGGAGCATCTTAAACACTACTTATGACAGAATTGATACGATTCGTATTAGTTCGAGCGAATCCGTTGGTAATACCATAATCACCGATTTGTCGCAACCGCTTTTGAAAACTGATCAATATTGTAATTACTTTTTATATACTTTATAAAAGGCAAATATAATTATTAATAATTATAAAAAATGTAAAAATTGTATATGGCATAAAAAAAAATATGAAGAAACAAAAATCATGAATATTTAAGAATAATGAAAATCAGAAAAACATTTTATTTAAAAAATAAGTTATATAAATATGAGTTAATTAATTTTGTTTTTGTTTTGATTATATATTTTTAATTAAAAAGAAATTCTATGCATTGGAAATTTTTTCCTACATATTCATTTTTTGCATTTGATTTGAAGTGTATTTAAAAATTTTAGACTTCGCAGAACAGCCATATAATATGATTATAATTTTCTATATTTATTAGAGGCTAAAATTAATTATGGTACAGGATAAAATTCTAAAGAAAAAAATTCAAACAGTATTGTTGTAATAATTTCAAGGTGTTCTAATCAAATAAAAATTTCATGTATTAAAGGACTCTAGTTAATTTTCATAAACGTCGTTAGTAAAATCTTAACAAAAATTTCACCTTATATTTTTATTCAAATTTATTAGTTAATATTTTAACTTGGAAAAAAAAAATAAGGCGATTAAATTTTACTAAAGAGCGTGTTAAAACATCTTTAAAGAATAAAAAAAAAAAAAAAAAAACAATTCTTTGATATATTTGTATGAAAATCACTTAGTATTAATTTAATTTCTCACCTTAAGTTCAAGTTTAGTGAGCCAATCATTAATTTCTTTAATATTCTTTGTTAAAGCATCCCGACGATTATGGAGTTGGGCACGTCTAGCTTCTAATTCCGAACATTTGTTAACTATTGTCTGCCAATCTGCCTGAAGACTAGAAACTTGCCCATTTAACGAGGTAAGTTCCACTTGTTCTGTTTGACTAAGCTGGCCAGTACTTGCACGTTCATTAATTGCCTGCATCATTGAAGTCACTTCATTCATTAAGTCATTAGCACGGGCTCGTTCACTTTCTAAGCCTTCAGTTAATTCACATATGTCAGCAAAAAGTGCAGCAGCAAGAGCGGTAATTAAATCACGTGCGTTTTCAATAAGTGTCACAAGAGTTTCCAATTCTATCATTCTTGGTTCTAATTGAGTTATAAGTTTCTCTGCATCTTGATTTATAGAAATAAGTTCTTCTGAATGTCGTGCGGCTTCAGAATCACTTTCTGAATTTTGCCGAACATTTTCTAGTCTAGGCATTTGCGAAGCCACTTCAGCTCGAATAGATCGAAGATTATTTAATGCTAATTTGATATCAGTAAGAGTGACAAATGGTCTGTCAGCAACTTTTTCTGATATACGGTTAAGTTTTCCACGAAGTTGTCTTGCAAGTTCACCAAGTTCGGCAAGACTGCCTTGTTTAGATGCTGATGAAATTTGAGCCTCGCGAAGTGTTCGTCTAACTCGTTCATGACGATCAACTAAAGATTCCAAACGTCCCCGTAATTCCCGTACTTGTTCGCGAAGAGTTGCTCGAGGTTGTTCCAAAACAAGGAGAGGTTGACTTGCCTCAGCGCATCGCTGTACTAAACGTTGTCCAGCTTCTAATTCTACCACTGCAGCTTTAGTATCTTTTTTATGTGGTATTGTATTTTCTATATGAGCCATTTTTTCTTCAGCTTCAGTTAGCCAATTAAGTACTTCATTAACTGATGATTTATAAATATCTCGGGCTTCAAGTAATTTATTGAGCATTTCATAATTGTGTTCTGAACACTTTAGAAGATTTTTATACCTAGCTACAGCTTGGTTGCCTTGCCTTTGATAATTAACTTCTTCAGCTAATTTTTCAATTTGATTAATATTTTCTTGATATGCTACAACTTCTTTATAGAATCCTTGGGACTCCTTAAGTTTATCTTCAAGATTATTTAGGTCAACAATGGTTAATATATTAAGTTCACGTGCTCTTGGTTCATTTAGTTTAAGCCAAGCTAAAACACGATCGAGAGATTGTTCAAATTCTGCTAAACGTGAAAGTTGATCTGAAAGTCGGGAAGCACAAGCTTGGCAATTTTCTTCTACCTCTTGTAGTTGCTCTAACAAATTTGCATGTGTCCTTGCAGATTGTTCTCCATCAGGTCCTAAAACACTACACCACCTCGCAAGTTCTGGTTCTAAAGTTCGCGATTGTGCCAGACTTTTTTCAAGTTCCCTTACAGAGCTTAATTGAGCTTCAAGACTTCCTCGATCTAGGCCTGGTTCAGCTGCACACCAATTCAGTTTTTCTCGAGAAACAACTAAATTTCGATTCAAGTTTTCTATTTTTTCTGAAATGTTTTTCATTATAAAAGTAATTAAGTTTGATTCTATACGATTAATATGATTTTTCACATTTTCTAAACGCTTTTCTGTTCCTGACATTTGGTTAACATCGAAGTTTTCGTAACCTTTTGCGTCTCGTTTAAGTTGTTCAAGAATCTCCTCTATTCTAGTGGCAAAATCACCTAGCCTTTGCTTTAATTTTCTAATTTCAAGCAAATGTGAAATAATTTGATCCAAATCTACACTTAAATCTTCACATTTACTGCCTGAATCACGAATTTCGTTTAATTCTTTATCTAATTCTTTAAGTCTATCGCGAAGGGCTTGCGCTTTTTCATTAAAGGCACAAATATCTAATTTTATTGTCTCAGCAATATTTTTAATTTCTTCTAATTGTTCATGTGCTCTTGTTTGAAAGTTACATAATTCTTGACTTCCTTCATTAGACCCAGATTGAGACTTCTCCATTTCAATTAATTTTGTTAATTTGGAATCAAAATTAGTTAATAATTCATTAAGATTTTTTGGTAATTCCTCTACTAATGTATTAACTTGAGAACTTCGATCTGTGCCCTCTGCAGCAAGGAAATTAGAATGAAGTTTATGCCAATGTGCGAATCGTGCTGTAAGGTCATTAGCCATTTCTTCGAGTTGTTGCCAGACGGCCAAAAGAAGTTGGGCGGATTGTACTTCAGTCTCTAATTGATTACATACTTGAATATGATCAGTCTTAATAGCAGCCAATTCTTTAGAAGGTTGCTTTGATGGAGGTAATTGTTCAACTCCACTTACTAAGTTTTCTAAAAGTTCGATCCAACTTTTAGCTTTAGTTGCTATTTCTAAAGATGTTCGAGCCTGCTCTAATGCTTGATCCAAATCTCGAGAAGAAGACCAGGGAGTTTCTTTTAAGTGTTTTAATGTTTGTTTACCTTTAGTGAGTGCAGTTTGTAAAGCGTTAATAGCAGCCCGCCAACGTTCTAAATTAGCTCTAGCTGCCTTCCATTTACTTTCAGATTCATCAAGTCGAAGTTCGAGCCGATCATAGGAAGTTTCAAGTTCAGCAACTGCATTAGTAATACTTGTTTCCATTGATTCTTGATCAAGAACCAGTCCTCTTGCTAAAGAACGTAATTCGCCTCTTTGCCGTTCATTACCAAGTTGATCACGAATTTGAGCTAAGCGAGAACATGCTACATCTGGATCCAGTTCAGTTGAATTGATTTTTTCTAATTCAGCTTCCAAAGCAGCAAGTTGAGATACATGTTGTTCTTTTATTACGAGTAATTGTTTTAATTCCGCTTGACATTTATCTAATTGAGTCTTTTTCAAATTTACTTGTTTTAGAATATTTTCATGCTTTTGTTTTAAACCATCCACTAATTCATAAGCTGTCAAACTATTGTTTCTATACATTGCTTTTCCTTCAGGTTCACGATTATTAATAAGTGTTATTAATTCGTTGATTTTAGATCCAGCTTCTGCAAGATCTTTACTCATATTAGCGACCTCTTTTGTTGAGGGCTTAGGTCCTTCTAATCTAAATCGTACGTGTTCAAGTTGTTCCCAAATTTCACTATGTCGGAAAACAATTTCTGACCAAAGTTCTAGATTATTTTTATCGTTCTTTAGTGCATCTTCCAATGCCTGAAAAGAAAAAAAAATTATAAATTGTATATAAAAGATTATTGTAATTTTTAATTTTTTAAATAATAATATAACTAATACACTATAGATTAGAGAAGAAAATAACTCAAAGATATTGGCGCTATTGATGAAGTAATTAACCAAAAATATAATGCCGGAATGGGATTTCGAAAGAATATTTTACTTTCAGGATTATAAAATTTATTTTAATATAGAAAATAAATTTTATATAATTATGGTAAAATAGTAAAAAAAGTGGATATAAATAATTTTACAAATTTAGTACCCCATCCTACAATCATCTCCATTGTAAAGCCACCATCTTTCTTTACTCATGTGTTAGGTTATTCCAGCGATTGAATTTCTTTGAATTATTCAGGCGTATGCTCCCACTTGCTATACCAGGAGATGGATAAATTTTTGCCATCAGATGAATTTGAATCACCATTAGTTCACAATAAAAATGGAATAATAGACTAGTGTTTTTTCCTCTATTTTATACAGTTTTATTTCTTCAAATTTATTAATTATTTTTGAAACTTCTTTTTGTTAAATATTATAAATAATATAATATTTAATGTAAAAAAAAAAAAATCACCTGGAATCTTGAATCAAGAGCAGAACGTTCTAAAGCAAGACCTTTATCCTCAACTATTGGTAATTGAGCCAAAGATGGCCTTTTTTCATGGACCTCTTCAAGTAAATCGAGTGTAGCTTCTAAAGATGAAGAAATTTGTTCTAGTTCTGGTTCTTGAGGTTGTCTGCTTGCTCTACTTGCCTCTCGTACTTGTAACCAATTAGATAGCTCTGTCAGTTGACCACTCAGTTCTTGTCTGATAAACAAATTTTAAGAAATTAATATATTTTAAAATAAATAATAAATAATAAATAAAAATAAAATTCAATTATTGAAAAAAAAAAATTTGAGAAATCCAGTCCGATTAAATTAAATCCAAGATTTCTAAAATAATTATTTAAAAAAACTGGGCAAAAGGTTTATTTATCCAGTATTTTTCAATATACAATATAATTCTATTTTTTCTCTACCATTTCACAATTATCATTCGAAAATTTTGAGTAACACCAAAATAAATTCAAAAAAGATTTATGATACATAATAAACAATTATTTATTTTTAAATAAAAAAAAAAATTCACCCTGGGAATCAAACCTTGAGGTTGAGAGCGGTAACTACCACTGCCATAAAATAAATTCGCCAAAAAACTAAAAATATTATTTATTAATTAATAATGAATTTTTATGCAGTTTTTCTATATATTTCTTATTAATTTATTATTTTTATTATTAGGGCGCGTTCAGCAACTTAGGCCATTTGCGTCGCATGTAAAAATACTTATCACCTAAGATTTTAGTCAAAAGAAAAAGTTTGATTAAAGTCACTTATAAAAAAAAGCCCTTGCTAAAGATAATAAAACATGATCAATAACTAATAAATAAATTACTAGTAATAAAATATAAATACTAAAAATGAATATATAGATAAATACTTAAAGTAAGAAGAGGTTCAGATTTTGTCAAAAAGGTCTATATCCTTTAAAAAATAAATTATTAATCTTTTTCTTTTCTCTTCTCTTGACCAAAATTCCTAATTATAGCTCACGTTTGAGTCATATACATAAATATATGGTTACGTGCTTTTTGCACGCTTATAGCTCACATTTGAGTCACTATACATAAATACATGGTTACGTGCAAAAAAGCACGTAGCCATGTATTTATCTTTGGTTATGTGATATATAAACTCAAAGATCATGGGTTCAATTCCCTTAATTTTTTTTAAAATGACTTGACGTTAAAATTTAAAATTATTTAAATTACATTTAAAAAAAAAATCTTAAAATTTTATTTAATATAAAAATTGTCTCTTGAGTTGCAAAAGAGCTGTACTATTATTCGAATAAAAATGTTTCTCTGCTAGAAGAGTTGAAAAAGAAGATAAAAATTTCTTATGCTAAATATTAATATACATACCTTGCCAACATAACATCAGAAAGTTTATTGATATGATCTCTTAATCTCTCTGCAGCACCAGCGAGACGCGCTTTCAAAGCCTGAGCACGATGTTTAAGTGGCGCGTGTGGTGCCAATGCAGCAACCATTACGGCTTGTTTACTAGAAAGTTCAGTGCCTAAACGTTTAAGCGCTGTCATTTCTAAAGGTTGTGATTGAGATAATTGTTCATCTAAAGCATCCAGCCAAGCTTCTAGAGCATCAGCATCTCTTTCAGCAGCTGTCCATTGTTCTACAAGTGCAGTGGCATCTTCAAGACGACCTCGAGCAATTTCTTCCAAAGATGCTGTTGCAGCTTGTGCCTGGGCTAATCTCTCTTTATCTCTGGACGATGCCAAAATCATGCCTTTTTCAGCTAGGATATTTAATGTGCCCACTTGCTGTGCACATTGTGGAAGAACATTTTGTAATTCACTCATCTGAAAACAATTTTGAATTTAGTTTTAATAATATATTCATTTAATATTAGAACAAGAAAAATAAATATACCTCTAAGCGAGCTGCTTCAAGAGATACCGGTCGGGGAATAGCTAAAGCAGTTAATTTGCTTTGACTATCATACCATGATCGCCATTGTTCTAAACATTGATCCAATTCATGAGCGTGCTCAAGGGCAGCAGAGGCGGCTTTATGTTCTGCTGCTTCAGAAACGTCAAGTTCTTCGAGGGCCTTATGAGCCGCTCTCAACCAGGGCGCATCTTAAATTAAAAAAATAAAATTAACGTTTTTTCATTAATTTTATTATCTGAAGAAGAAAAAAATAATAAAATGTAAAAAATCTTTTTAATAGAATTAACTTGTGTAAAAATGAATTTTTGGGAACATTTTGAAAAATGTTAGGATATTTCAATTGTACACTTAAGACGTTTCCGATTCATTACTCTACGCTTAAACAATTGTTAAATTTCAACAACTACGTATTTATAACCCGTTCTGGAGCAATGAGTCGATAAATTGTTTTTAAATAGACTTTGAATTAATTGTGAATATAATTACCTTCTAAATTGATTTGTTGTGCTTCCTGTTTAAGAAGGTGCAAGTGTTCTTTTTTTTCGCCCAAATTTTGTTGCATCTTCTCAGCTCTTTGTGCTCTTTGTTGTGCTGTTGGTTCCGCTGCATATTCAAGTGCATGTTGTTCATTTGCCCATCTTACCAGAGCTTCAGCTCGTTCTTGCAAACTGGCCAGATGGGCCTGTTGAGCTTCTTGAGCTTCAACGCTGCTTTGCAATTTCTTTAGACTATCAGCTAATTGGTCCTTCATTTGTGTAACTTCTTGTTCAATTAAGAGTCTTCGTTCTGGTGCAGTACAACGTGATAGTGCTTCGCTTGTTTGTTGTAGGGTAGGCAAATGCGCCTGTGCGCTAGCTTGGAGCGCTTCAAGTATATGTCTTGGATGGGGTGTGGTTTTTTGGGCTGAATCCGCCACATCTGATAATTCTCTTTCTGCTTGTTTTAGTAGACCTCGAATCTAAAAAATAAAAATTAGGATATAAACAGAACATGAATGATTTCGGGACTAATCATGACTGACTATAATTCTATATCAAGTATATCAAACTCCCGACCTTCATGAAAGTCTCAAATTTTGCATTTTATTAGTTCTGTTAAAATTGAATCCTGGACTAGTTCCTGCTTGCATTTTTCATTTTTCCACCTCGAGAACTTCCTATCGAAATTTTCTCTTATCCTTCTCTAATTCTAGTCTCACTGATACATCCTTGCTTAATTTTTTCTTTCCTCAAATGTTTTAAACTTTTGTTCTCGCTTTTTGAGTGGAGAGGCTAGGCCCTATCCAAAGCTAACCATCTCCACAAAATTTCAATAACAAGATGGATGAATAAAAAATGGAAAAAATAACAAGTTTAAATAGAATTTTTAATAAACACTAAATAAGAAAAAATTTTCATTTGCCTCTCTTTTCTCTCCCTCTCTTTTTCCCCCCCCCCCCCCCCCCCCCCCAAAAAAAAAAAAAACCTTAACTTTCCTGTTTACCTCATAAGTATTCCTTTTAATTTCAAATGCATTTTTATTAGCAAAATTTTTTGCAGCTTTGGTGATATAATTGTGGATGGAAAATAGCCCAGGAAGTCAAATGAGTTTGATACTCATGCTCCAGATAATATAATCATATACCTGTTCAAGTTGTTCTTCATAGTTGCTCCAGAGACTAGCAGCATTGCGTAATCTTTGCAATTTGGCCACAGTGCTTTCATAAGCTTCCGCCCAACTGGCTTCCAGACGTGCAACTTGAGGAGCGACCTGATGACCATGGCCACCTGCAGTTACCAGACTTTTACCTCTTTGTACCATGGAGGCCACATTGGTCCTTTGAAGGTCGAGCTGTTTCACAGCTAACTCTTGTTGTCTAAGGAGAGCAGCTAGGGCTTCGAGAGAGTCAGGTGACGGTCCATCTCCACTCGAAGTGTCACGCACCTTTAGAATAAAATTTAATTATTTTTTAGAAGACTGTTATTTCCATTTTGTAGTAGGCAGAAGCAATGAATATGATTTTGGAAGGAAGAAGATAGAAATTCCCCAATACACTTTATGTTCTGATGATGGGCCATTTGGAAGTGTTTTAATAAAAAACTGAACATAGCTTTTATTCTCTTTATCCACTATATTAATACATAAAGTTTCCTCAAATTAAATCAATTAATAAAAATAAATAAAAAATGTTTAGTTGTGTCATGAGTTGTAGAATATATAAAAAAATGCAGCCTATTCTTTTTTCATTTAAATTTATTTCTTCTCAGCTGATGTTTCGGTTCATGGTATGGTATCCTCATAGCCGGAAGAAATTTATTATTTGAGTGTTAAAATGTCAGCATAATGAAAATATTTATCAGCATAATAGCAAGCAACCGGGGAAGGGGCACTAACCATATATATATAAGAAGTCATGCATCAAAGTGTGACTTTTAAATCATATAGAATAGAGATGACTCCTAATTTCAAGTTATCTCTGAGTAAAGTATTATTAGTAGCTCACTGCAGTAGGATGGGATAAATTAAAAATAATCACGATGAGATAGGTGGCTGTCCATAGATCAGAAAAGGGGAGGAAGTCAGTCATTTAATTAAATTAATTTAATTAAATTAAAGCCGAAACGTTTCACATTTTGGGAGTTTTATTTCGATAGAGGCCATCCTACTGGCTGACATATCTCTAAATTAAAAATAATATAAAATACAAAAAAAATAATTTTAGTTATAGAATTTCGAACATTTATTTTGACACTGACCATTCTGGCACTTTCCACCTCAGCTCTATGTCAGTTGCCGTTCTTGGTTTCAAAGGAAAAAATAAAACCAAACCCAATTTTTTTCCAATTTCCAACTCAAGCGTCTTTTTTAATGCCCTATTAAAGAGACGTTTTGGCTGCTAATGTAAGTCTTCCTCAGGCCAGTACCTGCTTTAAATAACCCAGTAGCCTAGGCTGGATTCTTGAAGGGTGGAAGGTTAGTGTTTAGAATTAGTTTTTTTTTTTTTTGTAAATTGCTAATTGAAGTCTTGTCTACTATAAATTTAATACTAGCAGCATTGCAATAGTCCTTCTTGGACATCTGGTAGTTTCTTCAATCTCCAATCCGCCCTCTGACGAGAATGTCTTTCAACCCACTTTTACAAAAAAAAAACTGTGTATTTGTCTCAATCACAAAATTTTATTTTTGTGTACGTGAGGTGAAAGACAGAGGGCGGATTGGAGATTGAAGAAACTACCAGATGTCCAAGAAGGACTATTGCATTTCTGCTAGTATTAAATTTATATATAGTAGACAAGACTTCAATTAGCATTCTGGACTGAGGAAGACTTGCAGTCGCAGTCAAAACGTCTCTCTAGAAGGGCATTAAAAAAAAGATGCTTGAGTTGGAAAATTAAAAAAATTGAATTTTGTTTTATTTCTTCCCTATTAAATTAAATAAAAAATTTTTCCAACAACATTTTAATATAATAAAAATTTTTTTCAGGTCTAATTTGACTAATGAAGACCGATATTTCAATAACGACACAATAACAGTTGAAGATTACAATTCCCTAGATGGTTCTACTTTGGTTTCCTATCCATCTTTTCTTATTTATTTCACATAAAGTGATTTTAAAACTTACTTTATCTAAAAGACAGCATACTTCTCGAACTTCTCTAGTGTAAGTGAGACATTTGTGTCTTATTTCAGTGGAGACAAGGACGGCTTCAATATTAGGAATAAGAGCCTTATATCGGGTCAGCAGTTGTTCAAGTTTTTGTTGCTCGGCTTCGCTTTCTGCAGTGGCAGGAGATGAAAGAGAGTCAAGAGTACGAACAAGCAATTTTATGTCATTCCGGCGACTTTCAACTTGTCGACACACAGCCTGAAATGGATAAGAATGCTTAAGAAATCAGGTAATTTATTTTTTATCCCTACCTATAATTATTCAAACTTAAGTATTTTATACATTTCTCTTAAATTACATGACTAAAATGGGGACGAAAAATCATCTTATACCAATGATTCAAATTTAAAAACCAATATTCATTAAGAGTATTCTAAATTTAAAAATTCTCCAAGGATCGTTACAAACTATGAAATTAAAATGAATCATAATTCATTGGAAAATTTCTTCGTAGCCAGGGGCCCAGCCTAAACTTGAAAAAAATTTGCTTTACTAATTAATTTCAGTCTATTATAGGTAAAAGACAGTAACAAATATTGTAAATTCAAGTTTATCTTAAGTACTGCTGTCTTTTTCATTAGCAATAATATCGAATTTCCGTGAAAAAAAAGTCTCCCCCCCTCCAAGATGTCTGGCCTATTAATACAATAAAACCATACTTTATTTGATTAATGATTCTTATATATATTTATATTTAAATACATTAGAAACTCCGAACCAAAATCATCCAGATCCTTAATTATCCGGTGCAAGTGTACAGCTCTTTACCATTTTTTTTCAATTTTTCCTGATTTTACGAATTTTTTAAAATTTGTATTTGATTATCCGAATTTTTTTATTATCTGGGCGTCCCTGATCCCAATTAGTCCGGATGATTGAGTTTCTACGTTATATAATCTTAGATATTAATAAAAAATATATGAATATTTTAACTAAATCAATCGAAAGAACAATGGAGCCCAAATACAATATAAAGATCTTAGGTCATTATTTATTCCCAATTTTTTCTTTAAATAATTAATACACAATTCTTACTTGGAATTTGGCTCTTTCCGCTTCAAATTCTTCAAGTGATCCCATTTCTAATGAGATCGTTCTGACAGCTTCGTCAACAGAATCCATCCAACTGATTAATTCTTGATACCGAGAGCGATATTCACGCCATTGGTGAGGTACTTGTTCAAGTTGAGCCCCAAGGGCTTTGACTGCCGCTTCAAAAGCTCTACCTCTTTGAGCAGTCCTTGAAGCTGATTCTGAGAGAATTGGTTCTTTTTTATTTTCGGCTTCAACAACCAGAGAATTACAGGCTTCACGAATTTCAATTATTCGAGTTTCACTAAATATTTCTTGATGTTTTATTAAAAGAGTTTCGGCTGGTGATGAACCTGCACTCACTTCTTGCGAAAGTGCTTTCAGGTGATTTTCAAAAAGTGTAAGTTTTGAATTTACTTCTGCTTCTAATATTCGGAAACGAAGTCGTGTCATAAAATCAGGGACCTGAATAGAAATAAAGTGAAAAAAATAAATATATTATTTATTAATAATTAATCTTATTTTATTTACTAAGTAAAAATTTTAAAAATTACAAAATAATTTTTTTTTTTTATTTATTAAAATATGTTAAAATGAACTCTCTCAATTATTTCTTTAAAACAATTTTCCATACTTTTGTTTGTAAAAGACAGCAAAAAATTTTGCTATAAGAGGATCTATCCATTCTGCTTTAAATAACCCAGTAGCCTAGGCAGGATTCTTGAAGGGTGGAAGGTTAGTGTTTAGAATTAGTTTTTTTTTTTTTGTAAATTGTTCTTATTAGAAAACATTTTATTTTTGTAATTTTTTCATCTACTTTCCTTTCCCTTTTATTGAAATTTCTTATTGATTTTGTTATTTTTTTAGCTTTAGGGGAGGCCTGGCTTCTGATCTGTGACCATGAAAAAAAGTTAGGAGAATTCGAGAAAAGAAAAATTTAGCCGGGACTGTAAAATATGTAACAGGGAAAGTAGAATCTCCTTAAAAAAAGATACGCATAAACTGTAAAATTTATGATACTTTCTTTCTTTAAAATTTCTTCGTGGAACGTGTGTTTGACTTGCTTACTTTAAAAGATACAAAAACATTTTCTAAATAAAGAAATTTGTATAATTTAAAGAAATTATTGTAGCAACAAGTTGGAGCCACCCTCTCACTTTTCCCAAAACAAATAAAAAGATTGAAAATTTGGAAGTTTGCTTCCTCCCCTAATTCGAAATTCTACCTCTCTGATGGATTTAATTTTTCTAAAATTATATATAAATATCAGTTAATGTGTAATATTTTGTAAAATATTTGCAATTTAATTAATTAATCAAGGATTATAAAGCGAATTTCATGGCAACATAAGTTTTATTCCAAGAAAAATGTCAAACAGTCTGAAACAGTCGTATGCGCCGAACATATTTTTGATCATCATTAACGCTCTCCTCATGCGTCTGATTTTTCAAACTGTAATAAATTGTTCACGGGACAAACCTACATTTAATTTCGAAAATTTAAATACCTTTTGTAAATTTTTTTAACTTATTTTAATGAATAAGATGAAATAGAAAAAAAAAATTACTTGTGCTGCAAGCATGTTGGCTTTGGATTGCAATTTGTTTGCTGATTCTGTGACAGCAGAGCCAGCAGCTGAAGGGAGATTTTGTGCAAGTTGAGCTGCTACTTGGCAGGCATCAACGGTGACACTGGCAAGTCCACCTGGAGGTTCCAAAATTCTCTCCATGTCTGCTAATTGTTTAGGAGTAATGTCTAAATTTGATTGAGGTCCACTTAATAATTGTTCGGCTTGTGCTAAATAATTTCGCGCCGATTTTTCTTTTTCAGCATATTCACTCCATAATCGAGACCAGCCAATTATACGCTGAAAAATAATAACACATTATTTTAAGTTTATTATAATTAGTATAAAAGAAAAAGAGAAAAGGTGTATTTGCGACCTCAGCGACCATTTAAATCCTCTCCTAACCCCGACCAAATAATTTGTTATGCTTAAAGAATACTAATATCAATCTTTTTTAGAGTTATTGCGTAACAAATTATAAAATAATTGACTGCCTTATATTTTTTATAAGTACTATAGAAAATTATACTAAAATTTACAAAATGAATAGAACAGTATCTAAACAAAATTTTCAATAGTGGATTTAAATGAATCAAAAGTAAACTCTTCAGTCTGTCAAACAGCCGGTAATCGCTTTTCACTTTTTCCAGCCAAGGACTTGAGGCTCCTTTTGGGTATCATAAAACCATTATCTTTTGAGCCGTTTGATATTATTTAATTAAAAAAATTTATTTATTAATAAATTAAATTAAAATATTAAAGTTATGATAATTTATCTGAGATTTGATTATATTTACCTGTTCCCATGCAGAAGCACGTTGCATAACATCTTGGAAACGATTATTAAGCTGGTGCATTCGTGTTATTAATGAATCCGAACTATCTGCTTCCAGAGAAGCGACAACTTTATTTTTACTATCCAACATCGATTTATAATAAAGTGATCGTGAGAAGACGGACTGTAAAAAGATACGTATAATTCATTAAAAATATAATATAAATAAAGAAATAGGTTAAAATTACTTTATGAGCGTCGAGTAGAGCAATGAGAGGTTCCCGTGCTGAGGTTTTTTCTGCTCTCGTTTGAGCTGAAGATAAAGCAGCTTCAGCTTGGTCCAACCAGGCAGAGACTTCTTGGGCGCCCGCTTCAAGAGATTCTCTTTGCACTCGTGCTTGTTGAAATAGATGAAGTTGAGTAGGAATTTGTGCCCGCATTAATACCAAACATTCTTTTTCTTTTTTAAGTGTGCTCATAATTCGGTCAACTTCTTCACGTGAAAGTTCAGGAAGCATCGCCTAAACGTTAAAAGATTAAATTTTAGGTATTTATTTTAAAACGTAAAATATGGGACTATTTTCATGACAAATATATATAGATATATAAGGATATGAAAGGTTTGCAGGAGCAGAAACTGACAACCAAGTAATTTCTTCTAATTATTTAATTGAGTCGACGTTCCGGACTCGGGAGAAACCATCCTCAAAGTTAATATATTTATATCCTATCCTCCTCAAAAGTAATTGGACAACCTGTATCTTTTGTTTCGTCTTAATGCATAATAGGAGAATTACATGAAATTCAATCATCAAATTTCATAATGTTTTATCTATTATTAAATTTATTATTTTCGAATTTCATAGAGCTCTCTTAATTATCCATTAAGACCAAATAAAAGAGATATAAGATAGAAAGAGGATTACAGCCAGGAATAAAAACCTTTATTTACAAACACTCTTTATTCGGGACGTTTCGGTATAGATTTGCCATGTCATCTATAACAATATAACAATACCTAACAACTAACTCTATTTATATTAGCATGTGACATTTATACTGGATATATAATATATTGTAAAAATTTTGAAAAATCTCTGTAATAATGAATGAATGTTTATTATTTTATATTTAAAAGGTTGAAGAAGGCATGGTTAAACTATGCAGAAACGTCCCTAATAATGAGTTTTTGTAAATAGAGACTTTTATTCCAGGCTCTTTCAATCTTATATCTATATCATCAACAGCAACGTCCTGCCACACACGAAATCCAATTACCTTTGTGGGGGATAGTATATAGCCCGTCCGAGTAAGAGTAACACTAGAAAGAGAGAAATATAGTGGAGATAGAGTGTTAGCGCCAATTTCAAATACTAAAATTATCTTCCTATATGTCCTTGGTGAAGGAGGAAAAAACATGGTGGGGGGTAAAGTTCGTTCTTCTTCTTGTTCGCTCAGGAGCAAATGGGAGTGTCTCTCTTGTTCGGACGGGCTATACTTATTTGGATGGTTTGATTTGGCATACAAAGTAAAATACTTTATAAGTTAAAAATAAAATTTATAATAAAATAAAAATAATTTTTTTATAAAATCAAACAACCTATATTTTATAACTGGGAGGATGGTCACTACCATGACCGAAAAGTTGGACCAATAAAACTTTACAAAGTAATATACAAAGTATCTGCATGCCTTTCAGATCCTAATTAATCTTCAACCACAACCGCATTATTATAGATATATAATAAGGTGTTTAGGTAAACATGCGATTTCTTTAATGAATAAAAATTATACCCTTACTCTCCCCACCCTGCATGCAAATGTGATGCAATATAGTAAACATAAAAAAACATTTATTGATTTTAATCAAAGAAAAATATATAAAAAAAATTTGTATCTATGACTGACCCATCGTTTTGGAGTTCTTCTTTCCAAATCTTGAGAATGATGAAGGGGAAATGTCCAAAATTTCAAAATTATTAATATAATAATATTAGTGAATAAAACAAAAACAAATTTCAAAGATTGCCAATTTAAACAGAAATTAGTGATTGATGAATGAATTTTAATAAATATAAAATAGATATATATATATACGTATATTACATATAAAATATAAGTAGAATACTAACTTGAAATGCTTTACTAATGGCTTTGAAAACTTCTTCCATAGGTTCTAGTTCTGTTAGTAATCGTTGTAAAGTCTCTCCTCGTTCATTCGATGTTAATTCCCCGGGTGTCGGTTGACAGGCAGCTTCTGCTGATCTTAACCATTGTTGAAGCTTATCAAGACCTTGACGATAATCCCGACGTTGTCGTAAAACATCTCCTGCTTTCATGTAGTGTTTGGCTTGCTGTAAATAAATAAATAAATAATTTCTTGATTTAAAATTTTTAACTCATATAATAGCTTACTTGGAAAAGATATTCCCATCGTTCGGTTAAAGAAGCGAGTTGATCTTTGAGCTCTTCAGCTAATTGATCTTCACAAGTAGCCATTAAAAACCTGGCAGTATCGGTGACTAATTCGTATTTCTCTTTCCAAATGCTTAATTCCTGGAATTGGAAAACAAATTATTTTTGTTTCCTTAAATGTATGAACGTATATTTTTTTCTAGGATTGATATGAAGAAAATAACTAAATTTGATAATAGGCTTGAATGCAAGAATTAAAAGAGATTTTTATTTAAGTTTTCTTTTTTATTGCGAACTGTAAAGCAGGCTTTACACTAAGAGATTCCTAAATTTTTTTAGCAGGCGGGACAAATTTAAATTCTAAAATATATGGGTGCTTAAAAATCTGTTAAGGGGTAAATTTCCTTCTCTTAATTTATTTCTGAATCGATCGAAAAGGTGAAATTACAAAATTTTTTTCCTAAGGGAATAACGAAACGAAAAGAACCGAAGCGAACCAAACCTAACTGAGCCAAAATCCAACCAATTCCATAACGAAATTGGTTCAGTCCCCTAATTTGTTAACAACATAATTCTATGAATCCAAAGAATATAAAGTTAATTCACATTCAAACAAAATTGAAATTGAAAAAAGGAAGTTCGCCTTGGTTTTATTCCATTCAGCATTTATTTAGATAAACAAAAGAAATTTTTGCAGTTCATGGTAAATAATTTCGTTCGTTCCAAAAATAAATTTCAGAGAACATTAACTATTCTCTACTAATTAATGTCAACATTACCTAGTAAAGAATAATAATTTTTACTAGATAAATTTTGAATTTTTTGTTATGAATCCAAATTTAGTGATATAAACCTGGAAAAGTTCGAGTTTAGATTCTTCATCATCTTCACGATGAAGTGCAGCAAGTGCTTGATCGAGCCATCTTTCAAGTGGAGGCAATTCGGCGTGCCATCGCCTCCAATAAGCCACAAGTTCTTCAAGCATACTTTGAACACAACGCAATTCCATTGAAACGCTCCTCCATCTTTCAGCTGTGTCCCTGAGCAAACGTTCGATAGCTGCCGATTCTTTTTCATCTAGAAATAAATTTAAAAATATATCCATTTAATTAAAATGATAAAGTGTTTTCATTGAATATAAGCTAATTACTTAGTTTTTGAATCTCATTGAAATACTATCAAGAATTCTCAGATATTTATCTGAATATGGAGTTTGACTCGGGACTAAATAAAAGATAAAGAGGAAATATCCTAAACTAAATGGAAATACTTTTTTAAAGTGTACCCTGTGTACAGCAATTCCCTTCTCTTAAAGAGCGTAGAGCCAACTATGATGTTAAGATCTTGATAAAACAATATGATTTATATTCAGTAAATAAATTTATTTATTGAAAAAAATCTTATAGGAACTAAACCGAGTATAAGAGCACTGGAGTACTGCCAATTCCCTTTTTTTTGGATAAAAGGATTTGTTTAAAAAATAAAATAGTTTTACAAATAGTGTATTAATACCTCATTTTTTTAATCAAAAATTATTTAATTCTATATAAATTTAACCTTTTTTTTTTAATAAAATAAATATTTATACCCCTTCTTGTTTGAATTTTTTTAAAAAGATTTAACAAATAGACCTTTATAACAATTTTAAGAATATTTTATTCTTAGCTAAAACTATAACAATTTATTAATGAGAGTATTTTTTTTAAATTAAATAAAATAGAAAATATCTAGTAACAAATAAAAAATTAGGAAATTCAAGAGTCCGAGCTTGAAAAGTAAACTAAATTCGAAAACGATAAAGATGAGGATATTTTGAAGTTATGTTCCTCAAAATTTCCGACCTGATTACTATTTATAATGATAAATAAATAATATTTGAATACCAATGCCACCGTCGCGTTTGTACTCATCCACCACTTGTCTCATATCTTGAAAAGCACGTTCAAATTCATCAAACACTCTATTCTTTGAAACAAAATTACGATATTGTTCAAGTAATTGATGAGCACGTTCTTCACGACCATACTTGACAGTCCAGCCTCGTAATTTACTTTCAGTGAGGTGAAGAAATGCAATAAGACAACACTGTAACAACAAACAAATAAATGTATATATTAAGAGTCGATTGTTAAAATTAAATTCTTCATTTATTATATTTATACCTTATGTTCAAGAAATTTAAGACGTATTCGGCGTCGAACAGCTAGTGGACCTAAGGCTGCCATTCGCCTAGGAAGATCTTGTACTTGTTCAGAACGAGTAATTTCGGGAGGTAATTCAGCTAAGCCCTTCGCCAATAGTTGTTCCATTGCAGGCATTTCTCCAAATAATTGCTATTGAAAGAAATGAGATATTCTTACTGAAGTGACCAGATTAGATATAGTTTATTCCTAATATTATTAAAATTTCATTCTTTATTCATTTTTTAGAAAAAATGAGAATTTTTTCTTCTTCATTTGCTGAATTTAGAATTTCAAAATCTGCTCGTCATAATAAGTTTCAAAAATACCTTGTGAGCTTCGAGTTTTCTACTAATAATAGTTGCAGTCTCTTCGTTCATTGCCGTAGGAATATCTTCAGGAGCATTGAGCATTGCTTCGGCTTTATTTAACCATTCTCCTACCCGATTCAGGGGAGGTGGAAGATTTGAATCTAATCGTGCAAGCCATGCAGCCAACTGTAAATAAAGAAAATTTATTGTATATGAATAAGCTGGTTTTTGATGTAAATAAGGAGACAAATTGCACCAATAAAACAAACACTTTAGATGTTTAAAATGGAATGTTTCGGAATATTTTAATCGCCCGTCCTCATGTATATTTATGTCCAAAGTTTGACATAAGGTAAAACTTTTTTACAATAGATTCTTTATTATTCATTATATATCAATTTTATTTTAAATTGAATTATATTAATATAAAATTTTAATTAGGATTTTATGAATAATATTTATCTTGGATTTTATATATGCCTGAAGCATAGTGAACATTTTCTTAATAGGCGAGTAGTAGAATGCAGAATGCATCTATGGCAGCCACTTAGGGTCAGCAAAAACAGTATAATTGCCCTTACGCTCCATGCATTCTAGTTAGTTAGCACGGAGATGCGAACGCAAAACAGTGATCCAAATGCATCCATTGTTGTATTGGGGTAACAGAACGTTCAAAACGGCAGGCGGTCATGATAAACTTGGTGTTCTACTAATTTACTATATTTAGTATGTTTTTTTTAGGGTGGTAAGTGTAAATATAATTGTCATTTTTTTTTTTTTGAAAGCTGCTTTCCCAGTAAACACACACCTCCTTGTGTATGCTCAATATGAATTCAAATTAGTTTGAAGTCCAGTGCGAAAGAAGCTATTGTTATATATGAACAATTTTTCTCTCATGATGGTCATAATTATCCATAGTCAATAGAGGAATGAGAATGGATTAAAAAATGTCTCCTTTTCAACTTGAGCATCCAAAGGCTTTGTTTTATTTCTGCAAACTTGTTTTTTCCTTTTCTTACTAATTGTATCGTATTGTTCTATTTAAAAATAATTAAATTCAAATATATGTTAAGATGGGCTTATATTGATATATGTAAAGAAAATTAATAATTATTTTATAAAGAATAATTCTAATTTTAATCTACATTAATATTAATAAAATTATGATATGCACCTTTTGTTGAAGTGAAATCCAAAGATGTTCCAATTCTTGCCAAGATTCGGCAGCAAGGCACACCAGTCCATGTGGTGTTGGTTGTTGAGGTCCAAGTTTATTTTGACTTTGAGCCATACGGCCCAATCTTTCATAACATTGTCTTCGAGATTCCGTCTCTTCTCGAATATTTAAGTATTCCTTTAAAAAAAAAGTCAAATTAATAAATTTCTTTAAATTATATTATTTAATTGATATATTACTTGATATGTTCCAGTTGCGGGTAAACGTTTATGTTCAAGTAAGGCTAATTTTTCGTGAAGAAAACGTCTTAGTTCGGTAAATTCAGCTTCGCTAGCTGCTAAGGTTCGTGATCCATCTGCCGCTCGAGGTTCAGGATACATGTGTAAAAATTGGGCTACATAAGTCATGATACTTTTTTCATCAGGTTTGGCAACATCTACGTCTTCAGGGTCGAGAAGTCGAGCCACTCCAAGACCCTCTTCAGCAGCTCTAAAGGCAGCTTCTAATCTTTCACGATTATTTCGTTGTCGTAATTGTGGTATAGACACAAGATCACTTCGAATAGAATCTACTATGCCTAAAAAGGCGAGGCCATCGCGCCAACTGGGGCCAAAATCTGTCACTGTGATGCCAAGATCTCTGCAATTAAATGTTTTAGTAAGAAAAATTGAATTTCTCATTATAATTATAGATAGAAATATACTTAGATAGGGCTTGGCCAACCCATTGCAAAAGCGCCCTTCGGGCACCATGTCGTTGAACTGCAGGTGTATGTCTTCCTGAAGCACCTGGAATAGGCGTAGGAGGTGCAGAAATGCCAGAAGGATAAGTAGCTGCACCTTGAAGGGATTCGAGAGCTCGCGTGTTCTCTTCGATCTGAAAAATGTTTTAAATTAATTTAAAAAATAAAACAACCCAAATTATTAAGTCATGTTTAAAAAAAATTAAAAAAATATGTGCGTCCCTTTTTTTAATAAAAGTGCAAAAAATATTTATTGAAGGGACTCACCCTATTTAATCCTCTTTTAATATGCCGAAGCTTTTAAAGGGAAAGTTAATAAATAAATACATTGTTAAAAATATATTAAATTGTGTAATTCAACTATTAAAATAAATAATCAATTTAGTACTTACTTGGAAATATAAAATTATAGTCCAAATTAAACCGAGGACGACAGGTGGCCGACCATCAACGAGATCGGCAGCGTTGATATTTACAAGTTTGATCTAAGAAAGTAAAAGAAAAATTAATGACATAAATGATATTAATAGAAAAAAAGAAATAAAATTAATTATATCTTTTAAATAAATAATTTAAATCATAAAAAATTTATTACTCTATTATTTTGAATAGGTGATTTATTTCAAGGTCTTTATTAGAACATAATAAATAATCGAATCAATTTACTTTTTTACTCTGAAGAAATCGGAGTGCAGTATTGACGTTACTTAAAAAGTGAGGCCTCTTGAGATTGCGCCCCCGTTCCATGGGCTGAAAACATTAGGAGATAATCAAAATCAATTAAATACGCAAATTATTATTGTTTATTTGCAAATCTTACCAATCGTTCACCGGAGAGAACCTCAAGTAGAGCCAGAAGTTTAGTGCCGTCTTTGAGATCCTGTATTAAATCGTCGATTCGCAATGGAGGGACATGCTGAAAAAATATTTATTATTATTATTTCTTTTTCAATTATAACTGATTAATAATTGTAAATAATTAAAACTTTGTAAGAAATTCTATCCATGGATGTAGCAAAATAATTTGTAGGGGGGGGGGGGTGAGTAGAACGACTTAGATGAGATTTAAAGATATAATTTTAGATGAAAAAGGCTGAAAAATATAGTTTAAGGTGCTTAACCTTGAATAAATAAACAGATGGACCTATACTCCAATGAAACGAAATCTACTTAATATTTAACAAAAATCTGAAAATATTTGTTTCCTAAACTGATTTTAACTTCATTATTTTCTATTTAAAATATTCAGATTATTTTTAAAAATAATAATAATAATAATGGAAAAATGTAATATTATTGCATTTTATTTTTAACATTCTGTACATTATAGCTGTGGTAGTGTGTTTATATTTAATTAATAGTAGATAGTAAACACAAGGCCTTGTGGTCATCTGTAGTAACATAATTTTTTCCATCTTCAAGAAAAATTTTGATTTTAGTAAAGTAGAAACAATTCGTCAATAGGTACTAATTTTATTTCTGGCCATAGGCGCAAAAATTCATAGTTAGGGCTGTATATATAATAAAACTAGAGTATATTTATATAAATTTAATTTAAAAAAATATATAATTATAAAAATATTTAATTTAGATTTTTTATATAAATTAAATTAGTCTCTATCCTCTTACTATTGGCCAATCAAAATCTGAAATTAGCAATTTGATTTTTGATTATTCAAGTGGATTTGTTACTGGGTTCGAGTCTGTCACATGACAATTCAAGGCATACGACGGAATTCAATATTAATTGTTAATTTATCTTTTTAATTATATATATTCTTTTTAAAATATTTATTTATTATATAATTAGATGGTATTTTAAACTATTTCTAAAGAATAAATTGAAAACAATAGCATGGAGGTAAGCATAAAAGAAAATGGTAAGCTTCATAGGTTATAAGCAATTGTAATAGATGTTATTATAAAACATTGCAGCACATTGTTTCGTTCTTCTCCTATTCTTTATTATATCTTATGCTGTTGTTTAACAAAAGATCTTGAATGAATTGAAAAGAATGAAATGATATACATATGGCAAAGAGACGCAAATTCCACACATGTTCGGGAGTTTACTCTCTATACACAACTGCATAATAAATATAAATATTGAATGGAAATAGCAATAATTAATAATTATTATAGACTTTAAAATAATCTTTAATTAGATCCTTAAAAATTCAAAACATAATAATTAAATATTAAACAAAATAATTTTGACATCACAGGGCATGTCTAATGACAAAGTTGTCAAGTCAAGATTTGTTGATTATTCATCAAGGCATTTTTAATAATTTTTCTGTATCCTTTAAAGATGCATTTTTGACTTTGCAGATTTTTTCTTATATCAAACCAGGAGATGTAGTGTTTCCAATTATAAATATTTTTGTCAGGTCATTTTTCCCTGAGCTTTTATTTCTTTTTGCCCAACCAAATTTTTTCTATGTTTTCCCAGCTTGAAATTTTTTCTAATATTTTTTAAATGTTTTTAGCATAAATAACAACTAGGAAAAACAGAGATGGGGTCTGCAAATGGAACATTCATCGTCAAAATTTGACGTTAGGTAAGTCTATTTATATATATATTTATATTAAAAAATTTTCTGTCTTCGGCTTTCAAATTGAATATTTTTCTAATTAATATATTAAGGGGTGAGAATGATATAGGCAAAAGCCACACTTGTTTTTCAAAATTGAGTCTATGGTAAACAGTTTTTGATATATCACTGTCAGAGTGGTGGATATAGTATGTTACAGTTAGCAGAGTGATGTCGAACTTTTTCCAAACCCCCTCTGCCTTTTGTTATGATTTTTATTTTGCTCTCCCAAAAAAAGTAAATTCTAAAGATTTTATTATTTTCACACCTTTTTAAATGATGCATTTATTCATTTTCGTTTTGATTTTTGTAATTTTCTTTAACTTTCAAAGGGAGTTCAACACATCACTCACTTCAGGTGTAATTCTGAGATAATCAATAGATAATTATTAAAATTAGAATTCAATTTCTAAAAATTATGATTATTTCTTCACTAAATTTCTTTGACATTTTACATCATTATCATTTTTCAATATTTCAACTCCTTCCCTTAGCAAACATCTCACAATAATATTAGTTTGTAAAATTTATAGATCTATAAAAAAAAATATCGAATTGTTATTATAGATAATTGAGTCTTGTAATAAAAGTGGGAGAGTTATAGGATATTTGTTTGGAAAATAAAAGCGATTTGTCTTATTAAAAATTTCTAAGATATAGGATATAAGAATTAATATATATAGTCCATATGTAGTGTTTTCTTTATTACATCTTTCTCGGGGTGTAAATATCAAAAGAATACGAACGAAACAGCTGTTGGAAAACTTATATTATGGAGCACTCGGGTAATTTGGCGATCACCAGTTAAGAATGGTGAAATTTGTTTATATTCGGCAAAGTTCAGAGAATTAAATTCTTTAAAATCTTAATATATGAAAATTTGCTTATTATTTTTAATGAAGTTCTCGCCTTATTTCTGCTTATCCAACTCGTTCGAGTACAAATGACCCAAATAGTGATGGCCTAAATGCCTATGTAACAGGAAATCCGTCTCAAAAATTAAAATCAATCCAATGAACTAAATAAAAGTAGAAAATCAATTAGAACAATTATTGGAGAAACATATTAAGTATGAAACTATTTGTAATCAAATGTATTGAAAATTTATTAGTAAGATCCTACGCAGTTTTTCTTTTATTAGCATTTATAATTTTATGAAATTTTAAATAGTTATATATAAAAGAATAAAAAAATAGTTAAAAATAAACCAATAAGGAAAAAAAAACAACATATCATATGAATGCTAATGTAGATGGTAATTTTAGTCAGGGATGAAAACAACTTTTCAATCGTAAAATTCCTGTCCACCTACACGTTTGACTCACTGAATGAATACTCCTTTGAAATTGCAAATCTTTATAGGAGATAAAATTCTATTTTTGGATAAGATAGTTATATAAATTATAAATAAGATGAAAAAAAGAGAGCTATGTAAGAAGATATTTTTAATATAAAAAAAATTTATATCCATAAAATTATAGTGCAAATATATAATATTTTTATAAGCAATAATTAACGAGTACACTGAGTTACAATATTAAATACCCCTTCATTTTGTCTGTATGATTTTTTGTTTTTCAAAAAAAAGGCCCCTGTCAAGATTTTTTGACCCCCCAAACTTAAATTTTTGCCCATATAAATTTTTTTCCTCTGCCAATATAAATTTCTTTGCGTCCTGAAATTTTGTTTTGCTTTACATATATATTTATTTATTTATTAAATTGTCCTGATGTAATGGTAATATGTCTGCGCGCGAAAACGAAATATCCTCGAGCCCAGAGGCCGCGAATCATGCTCAATCAAACACAATACCATCTCACAAAATGTTTTTATCTTAAATATATATTGTTTGGTGCTTTAGTCTAATGATTGTTTGGGGAAACCACCAACTCTTTCAAATAAAATCCTATTGATTGATAGGGTTTTATTTGCTATATCATATTTATTTTATTAGTTAATTTCAAGCGCAATATAATCCTATCTAATTTAAATTATTTTATTTAAATTAAATCCCCTCCAGTTTATTGTTGACCAATATGAAGTGGTCTTAAATGAGCAATGGATTGTTCGATTGAGTTCGTTGCTGACTTCGAGTCGGTTACTAACAATATGCAGGAGGTATTTGCAGTCCAATAATAATTTTAAATTTTTTTAAATTATATATTTTTGGTTTAAATATTTATTACATTTGATGATTTTAAAGAATTAATTGAAGCCAATAGTAAGCAAAGGTTCTAAACAAAAAGAAAACGGTAAGCTTCATAACTTATTTTAAACAATTGTAATAATAGAGATTAAAACATTGCACCGGATTGTTTCAATCTTCTTTTATTCTTTATAATACTATGCAGTTACATTTAAGTACCCTAACACCAAATTTGGTTCCCTTTCCTGTAAATTAAATATTAATACTTTGATAAATAATATGAATATTATATTTAAAATAATTCTATTATAAAGCGAAAAATTTTAGGAAGCGATTGCGATAATTATTTCATTAACGGTTCAATAAACAAATTTATGAACATAATATAACTATTTATATATTGATAACGAATATTAATATAAATAATATATTATCTGTTATAATCTTATTATTGAATATATCTCTCGTTAAAAAATTTGAATTTCTCCTGGGCCACACCATTATATATATATATTCTATGACACAAACTTTTGTTTTTGCCCACCTTAAATTTTTTCCCCTTGAAATTTTGTTTTGCCTTTTTTTAAGTTTTGAGTTTTACTAGAACTCTACGCATGAATAGACTTGACGTATAAATAAGCTTTTATTTATTTTATGGCCAAATAATTTGTAACATCAAGATTTATTTTATTAAAAGAAAAAGTTTTTTAATATAAAAAATCACATCTCTTTTAAAAGAGAGAAAAAAAAATGGAAAGGAAGCGAATATTTATTTCAAGGCTCATCAAGATCGATTGGGTTTGTTTAGGCTGTTATGCCAAAGGGCGGGGCTGCTGACAGCCACAAAAGGGAGTTTTTTTCTGTTAGGAAAAAGGAATTAATAATTTCATTAATGAATTGAGGAGGTGTCTTTGGTCTAAAGAGTATCTATTTATTTTCCTTTGAAATTATTTTTAACATGTAAAATAGTTTTTATTATATGAATTAATATTTTAAAGCAAAATCAGTTAAAAATATAAAAGGAACAAATCCAACGGGAGGTTTTAAATAGATTTCCCTGGGATTTTATTTGTTCCCAATCCCTTACCTGCCTGGGGATCAAAGAATTCTTTAAACTCTGCTTTCTTTTTTAAAATTTAATTTAAATTAGAAAGAACGAATCTATTTATTTTTTAATAATAATATTTCAAGTTATTTCTTCTAATTTTTTATTTAAATTTTAGCTAGAACTTTAGGAAAATAAACCTCCTTTTTAAACACTTATCACTATTTTTTAATAAATACGAAGAAAATTAAAAAAGAACGTCAATCTAATCTAGTGAAGAAATTAATTCTACCAAAATTTTTATATCCTTTTCGCATTTTCATCTTGGTGAAATTTTGTTTCTGTTCTCAAAGTGCTGTCCGCGAATAAAGAGAGAAATTATAACCAAAACCACCCGAAAAATTGCCGACCTATCCTCTGTGAAAAAGGATTGCTCCAACTTTATATTTATAGTTAATGGAGAGTAAGAATTTTAATTTCCGCAAACTTAATTTGTTCCAAAACTTTGGAAATCACTATTTGAGAAAATGAATTAAATTTAGAAAAATGAAAGTTCACTCGCTCAATCCGCTCAGCTAATCTCTTCCTATTTTATTTTCCTATTTCAATATACATCACTCCGGGTTACGTGTAAGAAAATATGAAATATTTGTATTTAGATAATTAGCGAGTGGCGCTAAAAAATACTAGTAGCTAAGCCAAATATTTGAGTGACAATTCTTGGCGTTCGTCTCCTTTATTTACACAACACATGTAAATGATTTTGGCAAAGAAAAAATCTTGTCTGGGCGCCTATAGCTCATGAGAAAGAAATTTCATGAAAAACATTGAATTCACAGTGTATATAAATACACCTTCCTTCTACACTATTTTTTTAGTATTCCCAAAAATATCGATTATAGAAAAATATATTTTGTATTATACCTGAAAATGAGCAGAAAATTACTTTTCTTTCTATTTCTTCTTTAAAATGAAAATAATTCAAATCTTGACTTGACTTTGTATTTGAAAAACTATAATTGTGAAAAAGTCGTAATAATTATTAATGATCATTTTTCTTTTTAAATCTAGATCAAGGCTTTTCGAGGCTTCTTCATTCTGATAATAAATTTTACTCTTCTATTCGACATCTTAGTGGACCAAATCTTCATGGATATTACATCTGAAGTAAGACAAATTAAATTTGATATAGATTTGGAAATAAAGCTTTTTGGTGTTATCATTATTAAATAAAAAATTATTTAATAGTGATATACATTTTTCGAGGATGTTTTATGAAAATCAATAAATTTAGATATAACTCGGTCTAATAGTAATGAAACTAAAAATTCGAAAATACGTTTTATACTTTCATAATTAAATTATAGTGTTCAATTAAAATTAAAGCTAAAAGCCAAAGAATATGAAATTAAAATTTTTTATCATTCATATCTCTAATAGATTGGACTCGACTAGTATTTTGAATCTTGATGGGGTGGGGGGACTAAATTTCAATTTTCCCAGCTAGAAGTTTTATCTCAACTTTTTTTTTTGGCGTCTATATATATATTAGTTTTTATGGCTATATTCCAAGTTTATAGTTTTTTGATGGGGGGGGGGGGGGGGGGGGGGGGGGGCCGTTATGTAATGTAATTTTTTTTTTTTATTAGATTTTAT
>JAAAKE020055555.1:0-25833 GCA_010014785.2 Anisolabis maritima
TTGAGGTGTGTGTCTCCGTACACGTAAGCACCTCGGGTAAATAAACGGGGACCCTGGTAGGTGGGCCTATACGGTCCAAATGAAAAAAAAAAAAAAAAAAAACGACAACATTAATAATTTATAACAGTACGTATTTACATATAATATAATTTTTTACATTCGAATTATGTCATTTTATCATGCTTGATAAAAATAGCTACATGTGGGAATGAATGTCTAAAAAACTATAGACTACTTACTATTCCTCACGTTAAATAAAAACCAAATTTATTTTTTTTTTTTTTATTTTGAATGTTGAAAATCCTGAGAGAGAAAGAGAGTATTTTTCTGCCTCTCCCTCTCCCTCTCCCTCTCTTTCTCTTTTCCTTTGTCTTTCTATTTAAATTAAACTCTTTTTCTTTAAACTTATCCTCTAAATTATTCATCTAAATAATTTAAAAGATGAAATATTAAAATGCAATTTTACAAAAAAAAACGTCATCAGTTGACGTTGTGTGAATCTTATTAAAAATAGAGAGGGAGGAAGAAAAGGCAAGCAAGCATCTTTTTAATTATGTATTGGTGGCAATGACGAGCGATAAGGGCCGTAAATTGCCCCTTCTTCTACTCCCTCCTCTTTATACGGCACACACAGGGTCGAAATAAGATGCAGCAGCCGAAGAGCTTGATCCAATCTCGGACAAGACTTATTGGCGCGATTGGAATCCGTGACGTATTTATCGAGACAGATAGCAATAGCAAAAACGTTGGGAGGGGAGATGGCAACTAATGGGATCAAAATGCATCATTTCTTTAGTCTGAACTGGTAGAAGGTCAGATCAAACAATCAAACAAAACACATTTTTTTTAGCAATCAATTTCTGGATTATTCCAACTTTAGCTCCCCTACCTTAGAGGAGTTACGGATCAGTGTGGCTCTTGTCTTAGTCTAAAATTAAATTATACTCACCTTCAAATGATTTGAATACACACAATAGTTTAATGGCTTCTGATAACGAAAAGAAAAAAAACTTTGTTTAAGAAGTTTAGGAGCAATTGACCCCCAAGTATATCAAATTATTGAAACTTCGGGAAGTTCCTTTTTAAGAAAAATTCAAAGATAAAATATGTACCGTATATATAGATATTTATGCTCGTAGTCAATGGTTTTCGATATTTTTGTATCTCTGCTAATTCATGTGTTGTGAAGCGCCAATTATTCTGGTTGATTTATCGAAATCACTAGCTCTATACTTAGCGAACCACTTGCACATTAGTTCTTTCAGTTAAGGCTCTTTCTTCGTAATCAGTATCTTATTTGTTGCTTGGGGACGTTTTTGCTGTTTATGGTAATAGAAAAGCATTAAATGTCTAAAATGGACTTTATTCATCCAAGGGGCACAAGAAAAATAGAAAATTAGTTTATCTCCAGCAACTATGTTTATAAAAATGCGTTGAAATTTTTAAGAATATGTTCACAAATGCTATCTACTGGAAATCTGCACGAAATATCAAAACGACCCAATACTCTATATATTTGGGGCCGGGGAAATAAATCAGCTGTTTCTCAGGACGCCACTTTATTTGGCAAATATTTCAGCCAACTTGCCCCGGCCATTCTGTACCCGTTCTGATGTTGTGTGATAATTCTTCAAAAAATGTTTAGCCACTTTCTGTTTTCTATTTATAAATCGTTATCTATCGAAGACGTAGTCGTCCAACTTATCATAAAACTACATCACACAGCGGAAGGAAGAAATATCAACAATTTTATTATTAAAGGGATTTTTAAATTTTGCTTTTTTATTTGGTTGCCTTTGGATCACCCTTCGTCATTTTCAATAATATATTGCTAAAATATTAATATATCGATATATCGTTACCATTCATAGCCTGAAGGATATATCCGAGGTAGCTTCTCCCCCTCCTCCACCCAAAGATCTTTTTCTCCCTTCAAAATGTTGAAGTAGCATCTGTTTTGAAATAAATGAATTTTGTAGAGAATAAAAAAAAAGACAACTGTAAAGGAAAACGACTGGAAGTCAGAAAAATATATTTTATTAAATTTAAATCAAAACTATTACAACCTGCAACCAACTAGACTACAAAACAAAAACACTATATGCTCTACAACTAGCATATTCTTTTATGTGTTATACATTTTGCCTAGGTGTAGGGGCGTCCCTCTCGAAAGAAAAAAAAATAATTATAAAATTTATATAACTGTAAAGAACAAATTATTCTTTATATATATATTTAGCTATCTTCATATTTTCTATTATTTCTAGAGCAATTCTTTTGACTTATAAGGAGTTTATATATAAAATTTTGACCCGAAAAATTGGTAACTAATGTAATTTAAATAAATTTTTCGCTCAAGAAGAGAATCGAACCAATCCAGCCAGGGCTTTAATAGTCTAAGGGACAAGAGTTCTTTAGTATATATTATTATGGAATTTATTTTATATAATTAAACTTTTTAAATGTGGAGTGATACAAACTTTTTTTATTTACTAATAATATAATAAAACTGCTACTATCCTCTATATTTATTTAATGGATTTTGAAGAATTTCATTTTTTTGAATACTTCGGAAAGAAGAAATTTCTAAATCTCTGAATGATCATCGGTCACGACGAAAATTAGAATTTTGATTTGGTCAATTATTTTTATTCATTTTAAGTAATCTGATGTGACAGGAAATGCAACCAGGAGAAAATTAAATAAAATAATTATTATTTTCAGCATTATTTTAAGTTTAAGATCTGATGATGGATGATCCCGAAACATCATAAATAAAACTCAACAAAAAATTTAAAATTCTTTTGAATTTTATTATCTGACACTAACTTCTCGTCAAAAAAAATTCATAATAAAGAAGAGGTCTTGAATACTAAATTAAAAATTTTTAGAAAGATAATAAATAATTCAATTCATTCATTCAAATAGTGGACAATAAGATTTTTTTTTTTGGGGGGAAATTTTATTTAAAAGCTAATCTATAAATTAACTTATTAATACATGAAGAAAAAAAGAATAGATTAAGGTGTACACAAAATAAAAGAAACATTTTTTTTCTTGTATAAAAATTAGATTTCTCTTTAAAATGAAGAAGTCAGTGCGCGAGTGTGAGAGTGTTTGATATTGTATATATTTATAGGTTGGTAATAGATTTGATTTGTGACTTTGGCGTATTGATTGTCGGTATTAACGCTTAACGCGAGGCGACAGGCGAGAGTCTCTCGAATGCTCGGCGAGTGAATTAAGCGGCGCTTAGCTCATTAATCCGAGGCGCCGGGGGAAATCGAAGGCGCCTGCCTCCCTTTATCTCCTTGCACTTGTTTGTTTGCAACCAGGGATGATGGTATGAGTGGGAGACACATACATATACAGAGACACAGCTTCTATTCGGATTATTCCGTTTCGTTTTATCCGACAAAACATTTCGTTTGAATAAAAAGCTACTGAGGGATAAATATACACGCAGCTTGGGGACAGATTGGGGTGGCGAAGAAAAGAAATTGGGATAAGGAATAAAAAAAAAAAAAAGAAAAAAAAGAAAGAAAGAAAAGAAAAGAAAGAATGGACGATATAAGACGAAACTCAATTTTATGAAATGGTTGTGTGTTTGTGTTGTAAGGCTTGGTGTGTATGTGTGTCGGGTTTTGGGGATGGGAATCAGGATGAGGAGAGCGAGATCAAAGCGATCAAAGGCCTCTCTCTCTCTCTCTCTCAGCACACACACGTGCCCTTTGGCCCCATCCCCATCCCCTATATACACACACAAGACGTCATCCGTCACACAGTAGCACAGCCTCCGTTGCCGATCACCGCAAGTAAAAATCACAGTACGTGCTCCTGCTCCCTGAGGACCCTCTCTCTTCAAATCAGCTATAATGAAAATACTGTCGCCGTCGATGCGCACTCTGAATATTTCATCTCTCTTTGCGGTTAACGCTCTTTATTAACTTTATACTCCCCAGCACTGCATTTATATATTTAAAAAAGAACAACATTCACTCGATCTTTTTAACGTTTGGATATCTAAAAAGCGGAACAAATAAGTTCTCTATTTATTTTTTCTCAGTGATCTTATTTATTCTCCGCCATAATTTGATGTTTTTAATAAAAATTTAGAATTTAATAATAAGATTTTTAATACTTTTTTTTTTATCTCTAACCAAATTTCTGTTAATATTTCAAGGATCCACTGCACCTAACTAATTAAATAAATAAATAAATTCTATATCAGAAGATGAAATTGCTGTCTTTGGAACTTGATCTTTGGAATTGTTTTTAGGTCTTTTTTGGCATCTAATGGATATTAATTTATATATATATATATTCTCCGTCCCTATATATTTATATTAATTGGTAGCCAAAATAATTTAAATAAATTTTTGTCGTTCAGCACGGGAAGCGAAGCATAAACTTTGATGTGAGACTTCTACCTCTGCATCTTTGGATTTAAATATTGAAACCAGTTGGTTTTTCTCTCCACCATACCTCCTTTTATTTATAAATGTTTCGAATGACTTAACATCTTTAATGTTTATTTTATAAAATAATTTAAGATAAAAATATTTTACAGGCTGAGTTGGTTGAGCGCCCCCTGAAAAAAAAAAAAAAAAAAAACTGAAAAAGTACATCAGTAAAGTACTAGTACTCTTTGCCAGATTTTAATGAAAAACTTCGAGGTTCATGCATCCAAGGTATCTAGTTTAAATATAAAATTTTAGCCTCGTACGTTTTTTCGTTCACAGACACACAGAGCATTTTGCGTGACCCATTTTTTTTTTAGACACAAAGGACCTCTAAATGTGTATTTCCGTTGAAATCTCGACATAGATTTTTTTTTGGCATTGCAAGACTATCATTATATATTTCATATAAAGAAAATAAATTTATTCACTTTTTTTTAATTAACAAACAATAATTGAAAAAAAAATTCAGTTTCATTCGTGCCCTTGGGCCGTCACCGACGCCTTATAGTAAATCCAACCCTTTTAAATCCTATTTTGATAATAAACAAGATTTAGATGCAAATTTAATTTTTTTTTTTAATTCTTTCCTGGGACTAAATGCGGAAAGAAAAAAATGATGTCATTACCTCTTGGGTTCTCATATGCTATTATAAAGAAAAAAATAGATCAACACCAAATAATCTCGTGAGATGGTACTCTCTTTCCTAGGTAGGTAAAAAAATGTGTTCGATACCGTTAGTCATACCAGATTTTTTATCTAAACATTTTTCTATATTGTTAACACATTTAACCATTTAAGGAGTTGCTCAAAAACATATTTTTTTAATTTTATTTCCCTGTTATTATTAATAATAAACTAATTTCTATAAGAAAATATATTTTAAAAATTTAGTATTCTTCATAGATTAATTAAAACTGAAAAAACCTCGTGTGATCTTGTTTAATATAAATAATATAAATAAATATTCAAAAATATTTGTTTGACAAATTCAAACAGTTTTTTTAGGGTCTTTTCATTTTAATCTTTTTGTAAAATGTACATTCCGATTAATGGAAAACGATTGCTGTCTAAAGAGGCGAATTCTTTTTAACTCATTCGAGACAATTCTGTCCAGGCTTTTTTCTTGTGATATTTTTTTCTCCACAATTTTCCATTTTTAATGAGTTTTTTTTTTAATTTTTATTTTAATATAAAATATTTTAAATTCTATAATCAACTTTAGAATTGTTCCCTGACAAATCATAATAATCAACTGGAATTTTATCCAGGAAACAAATTTTGCATTGAAGGACGACTTCAAATTTTCAGTTATAAAATTTAAGTCTTTTCCCTGGTAAATAAATATTTATGTTTAACAACTCCTTGTCTGTTAAAATGGTCCAATAACCGAATTGTCATGAAAAAGGTACAGACGTTATTCCTCCCTGAATCCCACCTCCTGTCCTCATTCAAATTTTATTCTCTTATTATTTTTTTCTTTGTAAACTCTCATACTCATCTCTTTTTAAATTGAATACTACAAGTAAACCCTAGAACTATCAGCTAGTAAAAGACCCTGAGAGATTTCTCTGGTCGTCTGATCCTACAGCCGAGTTACCTGAGAAACACATTCAGCTAGGCAATAAAATTTTTGGGATAAAATTTTTTTGCTTATTTAATTAATTTTGACAGTCACGTCTTGTGTGTTTTGATAATTTTAATTTAATCAGTAATGCTAAAAATAGTATTAATAATATACACAACCGTGTAGCTAGAGTTTTTATAGCGCCCTCAAAATTTCATAAATTCAGCTCCCTCACTATGAAGACCGTTTTTTGAAGAAACTTGATATCTATAATATGTTATTTTGACCTCATTTGTTGAGTTTTTTCAGCTCACTAAACCTTTCATTGAAATATTCAAATTCAGATTGAGACTAGCTCTGGCTTAAGAGCTAAGGGGACTTAGTCAAAGCGAATGCAAAGGCATATTCTCTACCCCTCTTGTCGAGAGAAAATTCATTAATAATAAATAGCGAAAATAAAAATAAATTTATTTTTATATTCTTTGTTCTATATAAACATTAAAAAAAAATTTCAGATTTAAATATAGAATAAGAAATAAATAATATTCAAATTCTTTTTCACTAAATATTATTTACTTGTATAAATAGCGATAGTTATTTCTAATAAAAGACGATATAGGAAGGAATACTTGTGCGAAAATATTTCTTTTGACTTTAAAAATGACTTTGATTTGTGACGGATGGAAATAGACAGATAGACAAACAGGATGCCTACATTAATCGTTCCTCTAAGGAATGTCTTTTAAAAATAAATGGAAATTTTTATTATTACCAAACACAAAGTTATAAATATTCCACTTTTTTTTTCTTTTTTGAAAGGTAGAAAACGAGAGATAGAGAAATTCCTGGTCAGTTTGTGTATTATAATTCATCTGATCTGTTGTGGTGTGAGGAGTGAGAAGTGACGTAGCTGATGCTGATGCTTTCATCTCTATGGCGCCAAAGAGAGCCTGAAACTTTGATGAGCCGATGCGCCAAACTCTCTCTCTCTCTCTCTTTCTAAGATAAATCCCTCGTCTTCTTCTTCTTCTTTACCTCTTCTACTAAAATTCTTTAATTTATTTATATTTTTAAGATGTCTTCTTATCAATTGTTATTCAACAATTAACTTTAGGATAATTAATCTAATCAAGACAATAAAAATTCCATTGATGCAGAGCTAAAGAGAGGTCTTGCCTCAAGGACCAAAGGTCAGTGGTTCGTTAAAGAAAATAATAATAATTTTTTTTTTTTTTTTTGAGGGAAAAACCCGTAATAATAATAAAAACCCTCAAGTCCTACCAAAAAAATAATTTCCTGGTTGGGGTATCGTGCTCTGTTGGCACACATCATTCCCTATCGCCGGTTTCGGTCTCTCTGGCTCATTTCCGGTGCTTACTTTTGAGAGTGAGAGGTACTTCAGCTCTCTACTCCCCAACCACCATCTCGGTCACATACTGAAACTTGGGACTGTATTTACTCAATTACTTATTATATAATATCTTACTGTCTATTAATCTTTGTATTCCTTTATATTTTTCATCAAATTCACATGTTTCAGGCTGAAGATGAACATAATTTCCTCAAAAATATGTAATGGCGCTATAAAAATTCTAGCTACACGGTTGTGTATATTACTATTTTTAGCATTACTGTTAAAATTAAAATTATCAAAACAGACAAGAGGGGTCAAAATTAATTGGACTTGAACCTCTTCTTCGTTTACCCTGGGACATTATTCGCATTTTCAAAATGGGTAGTATTTTTACTAGAAATGCTCCCTAGAAGGAAGTTAACTGATCCGCAGCTTGCAGAAAGTGGATTATCAATCTAATCAATGAGATAATCTCACCTCGTAGAACTTGACCGATTACGAATGACACTCCGTTTGCGAATGCACGAATAGAAAGGCGAGGCATATCACCCTCCCTGCCCTATTTAATATAGAGAAATTCTCGGCAAAAGTCTCATCATATTTCTCTCCGCCTTCGCGTCACTCTTACTAGGTCGGACTATAAAGAATCTATCCCTAAGTTTCCTCAATCGGATTTTAATAAATAATTTTTTCTCCTGTAGATGAATAAAAAATATTTTTAAAAATTATTGGGCGTTTGGAAAACTAACAAAAAAGAAAAACTCTTTTAATTACTTTTCTCGTTATATTATTTTCATAACAAATAGTAGTAAAAGCAGAAAAAAAAAGTTTAATTTTATTTATGTAACTTAAAGTTATAATATAAATTTAAAAAAAGAATGAAATTACCAAAGGAAGCATATTTAAATCTAATCTGAAATTCGTATTTCCCCCCTCTCTCTTTTTCTTTCTTGGTCTTCATTTATTTATTAGAGTCGTTAGTACTACTTTTTCTTCTTTGGGTAAAATACAACAACAAAAACAAGGAACAGACAAAAGAAAGACAATGGTTGTCTTTAGTATGTAAATATGACGAGGGCAAAGTAACTAATGAGATCTAACCCCTTGACACGGTTTTAACGGGTTAACCGGCGTCGCCGTCGACGACACCGACGACGAAAGACGACGTCTGCGATGCTGCAGAGCATCTTCCCATCCCCATCTTCAGGACTCGTTTTTCTCTCATTATTTCTCTAGCATTGTCTGCACATTTTTCCGGGTTCCTTCCTATTTCACACACACACACACATACACCACGACCCGGAACGCCCCGGTCGTAATTTCTCTCCCACACCCTAGAGACAGACGGCTTTTCTGATTTAAATAAATAAATATATGTAGGTATGGCAAGAAGCATCTTAAAAATGTCTCCTTATATATTCTTAAAATAAAAGTATATTTTTAATAATAAAAAATAAATTATATTACACCTATTATGCTACGACCAGGATTTGAACCTGGGATCTCTCCCAATGCTCGAGGTTGAATTCCCCAAGTCAGTTTGGAGATATCAGTATATGTAGAATTTTACTCTACACTTCTCTCTCTATATATATATAATAATCTTATAGTATAAGGAAAATAAACTTAGTTCACATTTATGTAAATTAATTGAAAGCAATATAATGAATAAATTTTATAGTTCAGCACGGGAAGTGAACCACAGGAGGTTAGACCATGAGGCAAGAGAGAGCTTTATATCTTCTCTAAGGGTCCTGGACCAAAGCAATGATAATTAAAATATCGGAATCTAAGGACTAGGAGAAGGGGAACGACAAAAAATGGCATTTAAACGTTTTTTTTTTTAAATAAACTTTGTTTACTTTGAAGGATACATGGAGGAAATATTCTTGTGATTTTCTTTTTTCTTTCTCTTACCCATATTTGCAATATATAATATAAGGAAAGTTTTGCATTATATGAAGAATTGTATATCGCAAAAAAATTTGGTATCGAGATTTCAACGGAAATACATGTTTTGAGAACTCCTGAGTCCACAAAAATGGATCCTGTGGGGCCATCAATTTAAGATTAAAAAAAAAACAATATCTTGTTTATTTTATTTATTATTGTAAAAATAAAATAAAAATTTATTACTTTAATTTTTAATAATATATTGTAGACCCGAAATCTTTGGTGGAAATTCTATTGGTTATTGTTATATTGTCAGTGTGAAATTGAAAAGAAAAACTTAGGGGGGCGGTTGTGGTGGTGGCGTCATTAAAAGGGTGCGCCCGGGCATTGGAATAGGCCCAAAAGAAAAAAAAAAGAAGAAAACCTAAGGCCATCAGGACCGTGCCCTCGTGAATATTTCACACATCACTTGATGGGATGGCCCGTCGTGGGTCCACACGACACCAGCCTCCAGAGATTAAGTTGCAGGCTGCCGACTTTAATCCACATTGAATTAAACATCACCTGTGTGTGCGAGGGTGTGCGTGCACTTGTTCGTGTGCTTGTGCACACACGTGATCTCTTTACTGCATCAGTCCCTTGTTTAGTATTAAAGAAAGCGCGGGACCCTGCTAAGGTCCCTTGGGTGTTTATTAAAATGAACGCATTACCAACCCCCTTCCTCTCTTATCCTCCGCCCCATCGATTTATTTTGCCCTAGCTCCTCTCATTTTTATTTATTTTGTTCGTCTCATAGATAATAAATAAATACATTATCTAAGTAAAAACGTAATTATTCGGTTAGTTATTCAAAAATAAAAAATTTAATTACTTATTAAAGTGGAGGCTCCCAATGGGCGGATAGATTGGGAGAAGAGGAAAACCGATTTAAGAGGCGAAGGCCCTCTCACTCCCAAAATATGCCCTGGGAATTGGCCACTAAGACCAGAAACCGGGGAATAGGGTATGTTGTGTGCCAAAAGTGCACGATCCGGGGATCGATTTCTTGTCAGAAATTGAGGGTTTTTATCCCTTGAATTAATTACTTTTCTCTATAAAAAAATGCTTATTAAAAATAGTTTTCTTTTGTTTATACCAAGGGGATGACGAACAACTTTGAATTATACGCTATTCAACTATTTCAATGCCATTTTTGCTCATTACTTTAAGATCTAAGGGCCATTAATTCTCTTTCAGTCCCTATTGATAAAATTTATTTAAATTATATTGGGAAACAATTAATTTAAATAAATATGGATGGAGTCAATATGGCTAAATTTAAAAAAGTCATTATTTTTTTCTTTTTTTTTAAATCACTTTTTGTGACCTCTAAATAAGTACTATTGCTTTGGGGAATTTTTAAAATTGTTTCTCTAATGGCACTTAAATTGATAAGTCTCCCTCACAGGTCTCATTTTTTGGACGAAGATAATAAAGTTGCCCTGATCCTCTCTTTCATCAGAGAATTATATTAATTTATAAATTAAAAAAAGAAATTTTGAGAGTATGATTGATGGTTTTAAAGAATAATATTCTTTTCTTCTACGTTTATTCGCTTCAGATACTTTCATACACCTCAGCGGACTCCTGACTCAAGCCATCTATTGGCATCAAGAGAAGTTACTTTATTTCCTATTTCTAACTCTCCCTACTCTATATTTATTTCTAGTTTCTAGTCATATATCTATTTTCACTCAAACCCTTTATTAACTGTTAAGACTTCAACCAATGAAAGAATATTATGCATAATACTCCGTTTAATGAAAATATTTCGACGTCAGTGAAATGACATCACCCTCAGTACAATAACGGTTGTTTGGCAAATCGTCAATAAATCCATCCAATATATTTATAAAGATAGATAAGCAAGCTAGCTTCATCAAAACAAATTTTATAAAATTAATTATAAATAATATAATATTTATTATAATATTTATTATAAATAATATAAGAATAATTATAAAATTTGTGTTGATGAAGCTAGCTTGCTTACCTATCTTTATAAATATATTGGATGGATTTATTGACGATTTGCCAAACCACCGTTATTGTACTGAGGGTGATGTCTTTTCACTGACGTCGAAATATTTTCATTAATCGGAGTATTATGCAAAATATTTTTTCATTGGCTAAAGTCTCAACAGTTAATAAGGACATTAATAAATTCTATAATTGCTTAAGAATTCCATGTTCTAAGTTCACTTAAGATTGGTTTAATTTTATTTAATTCGGCTGTGAATGGGATCGAAACCTGATCATCTCTCTCTTCGCTATTGTAGGCTGTCTTATGGAGTCAAGCTCTTTATTTTTAATAGTAAATGTCTTAATAATCTGGGGAAAAATAATATTTAGTTTGCTTATATAATATTATATAATAAAAATTCAATAATATAACATGCAAGATCTTTTATTTTATAAAGTAATGGGAGATTTATTTTTTGTAATTAGAAAAATAATTTTTTTTTTGTTTGGCTGAAAACTTTACAAGAGAAAGAGAGAGAGAGAGAGAGCAATGGACAAAATTAACTTAGATTTCGCCGGCCCAAGAAGAATAAATACAACGCAAAATGCGAACTCTTCGTCTCTTCTTGACACATAAATATGTTTAATATTATTGCTTGAAGCCTATAAATCTGAGGCGGTGGACGTTATTTCGGAGCAGCCGCGTCATTCTGCCCCCGGGTTTACGAAGCCGACCAACCGACCTCGGCGAAACTTTGATTTATATTGGCGAATCTTGGAAGAAAATAAAAATCCTTCGCCATTTTAATAATTTTTTATTTTATCATATTATACACCGGCAAAATTTCAAAATAATTCTTTTTTTTCTTAATATTAAACTATAAAAATAATAGTTTGGAAAATTCAATTTAAGAAAACGTAGTACGCGGTCTAAAGGGGTGGTAGTTAGAACCTCTTCAATATAAGTCCCGTTCAATGTTTTTCTTTAAGTCTTTTTCGGCATCTGAAGCCATTTAGAACCTTCCTTATTTAGTTAAATTGATTGGTAGTCAATATAATTTAAATAAATGTTTATCGCTCAGAACGGGAAGCGAACCACTGAACTTTGGAACATAAAGTGAGTCCTCTACTAGGTACAGGGCCCAACAAAAAGTAACTGTACTTTATCCTTTTTACAAATAATAAACCTCCCGTGCCTGAATCAGCCTCCTTGCTATTTCCCTAAAACTAAAAATCTCCAATATTTTTCCAAGTACTTTTTAGAGTCCCCCACATTCTCTTTCTGTTCTTCCTGGCTACATGGCCACTGGTCATTAAAGATCCGTTGGGCCTTATGCCACCATAACCAAAAAACCCCGAGACCCGGATAGGCTGGAGATTCCGGTTTCGATTTCCGGGGACCAGATGATCACTTGATCCGCTATCAAAAAAATATACTCACAATATAATTACTCTAATAAAATATTGTTCTTTTTAAAAAATGAATGACTCATTTTCTCAAAGATTAGTTCACTCTTGATCGACTCTCTACCAAATTAGAAATAAAAAATTTCATTTCATGATTACAATTTATTTTGAACAATATATATATGTGATAAATAATAATTAAATTTATTGGAAATTTTTTTGATTTCGACTTAATAGTTTTTACTCATTATCAAATGTTCATTAACTCAAATTTTCACTTTTGATAATTTTCTTTATTTCTGGGGAGGGAACATTAAAAAAAAACTATACTTGAAAAATAAAAATATCAAATAAAATTTAAAAAATGAAAATGTGATAGAAGTTCATTTAATTGGTTGCTATTAACTTATGCGAATGTTTCAAAATATTTTAAATAAAGACATTATAAAATCACAACAATAGGCTGGTAGGAAGAGAGTAATAATTTCTCATTTAGCCGTTCTTTGAAATTTCCTCTAGAATGCTTCATTCCTTGTTATTTTCTAGAGTAGTATTGGAAAATACTGTTTTGCAAAACAGATAGACAAACTTTCATTGTTTTTCTGAAAACCCTCTACTCTTTAAGCCAAATGGAGATAAAGGAAGGTCACGGTCAACTTTATGCTTTCTGCTTACTTATTTCAGTTGATATAATTTAAAAAATAAAATATGTTGCCTTTACAATATATGATTATGCTTCTTTTATAGCCACTCGCATAAAATATTATATTTAATAAAGTAATCAGGATAAAAAGGATTTAAAAGATATTCCTAACACAAATAATGTCAAATCCAAAGAATACATAAATCGGATTGATGAAAAAAAAGCATTATTCTTTACTCTTGAATAGAATATAAAATACTTAATTTCTAAATGGCTTAAGTCGTGTTCTCCTTCAGAATCCTTTGAGTGTATCAAATTTAATTATATCGTCTGTCCAATTAGAAATCCCCCTCAGGCTTTTTTTAATCAATTTATGCATCATCTTGTCACCACTAAAATTATTATAATATCGAAATTTAAATTATGAAAAATCCACCATAATCGATGAATTTAATGGAATGATTGATTAAAAAAAAAAAAAAAAAAAAAAAAAAAACTGTTTAAAAACGAAATTTGTCGTCTTTAATTCTGCATTCAGGGGAAGTATATATAACAATCTATTTTAATATTCATCGTTTTAATGGATTTATATATTTCTCTTTTAAAGAAAATTTATATTAAGGATTGTCATAATCAAAAAATTATAAATATGGTTTAATAATTATCGTATTTATCAATATTGCATTCAAAAAAGGAATTTGTTAGAAAATGTTCGACTAAAGCACATATATATATACATTTTTAAGCTCCAGCTTAACAGAAAATTATCTAAAGCGCCTTGACGAACAAGATATTCAAATAAAAGTTGAAATTTCAAATAAAGTTACCCCTATGCGTCTGATTCTTCGTATAGATTAAAAATAAATATTAGATTATTTTTATCTTTGTAGAGAGGGGAGGAGAGGGGAATAATTGCAAAAAATTTTTTGTAAATCTTTAAAACGCCCCAAGATGTCAAATATCAATAGTAGCATTTTGAAAATTTAAAAATACCTCTTGAAGCTTATAGCTTCTAAAATTGCCCACGTGACAGCCTTGTGATTTAAGCTCAAACAATTGTAGTCTATGATATGCATATTTTTTGTATAATTATTTCAAAAACTTTTTTGTGATTTCCTATTTTTCATAAATATTTAGAGATAATATATAAAAAAATTGCAAAGCTCCAGCACGACGGGAAATTACTTAAATTTCAGTGAAAAACAGACAAACACTTCGCTTTTAGTATATATACATAAACATTACGCGCTTTCCCACCTGTTCGCCCCTCTTTTTAAGAGTTGCTTTCAGTCAACTAAATGTGTCAATATTTTTGTTGTATATTACTTTAAATAAGAATATAAAAGTTTAAATTAATTTTTAAAGTAAAAACTAATTTGAACTTCATTTTTTTTGTCTTTGACTGGGATATGTGTTTCAATTCTGAATCGAAAACACCAGTGGGTCGCAAGTGTAGAAAGGAAGAAGACACGAGGGACGTTCTCCCCAATATATAGGGTCAGAAATTCTTGCGATTGATTAATCGATGGTTTATTTATTAGCCGGGATTGTATGAAATGAGGATAAGCATGAAGTTAACATTGTCAACAAACAAGAATTTAGCTTGGTGTGAGTACACGATTAAACGAACGCATTTTGTCTCTTCAAAGAGCGCTAAAAATTGAATTTTTTTTATAGAGTTAGCTATAGATTTTGAATTGAGATGAAAAGGAGCCAACCATGGAGAAATATCTAAATTTTGATGTCAATGTTTCATGAAGAAGATCGCGTCCAGCGCTCAAAACACTGATATCAAAATTAAGTTTATTTATTTTTCCTTGGCTCAATCCATTTCATGTTTTTCTGTTTCTCTTCTTGGTGATTATTAATAACATCGGTTGCTATTTTGTTATTTTTCGGATGGACAGACAGACATACATTATATGAACTTAATGCGTTCATCTTTTACAAAAAGAACGCATAAAATTGAATGATGAATTTCGGAAATTTTTAAAAGTGAAGAAAACAAATATAATATAGTCTTAAATAAAATTATTATTATTTTTTTGTTATAATATAAATTGCATTCTATTGTTCTCTCGTTGACATGACACAAACTCATTCTCTTATTTCTAAAAATATAACAGACTACATATTAAATTATTATTAACTATCTTCCGCGCTTGCCAAAGAGGTTAAAATGGTCAGCCCATCTGAATACTTTATAAGAATGTAAAATATGCATGTGTCATTAGAGAAGAGCAAGTGAGAGAGAAAATATATCCATGTCAGAGATTGATAGTAAACATTTGTGAACGAATGCTGGTATTAATCTGATAAATTTAGAAGATAATTATAAATGCAAGCTCTACAAGTGACGAGGATGTTGTTCTATCAAAATATCGATTCATTTTACCGAAAAAAAAAGAAGAAAAAGAAAGAAAATGATGACTTTTAGTTGAATCCTGACACTTTTACAAGACGTTAAAAAAAAAGAGAAAATTCGCCACCCCATTGCGAAATGAGTTTAGTGGGGGGAGGGCAAAGGGCTCGAAGGGCGGGTGGCTCAGGGCTCTCGAGAAATCGTTCATCTTTCTTACATTATGTTCCCGCAACTTGATCTTCATCTGTCATATCTTAATGAGATCCATTTTCATCTAAAGCAGTCAAGTTGATGGTTAACTCTGTCTTAATGCTAATATAACCGAATGTACATTAGCCTCAGCAAATACGACAGCCCTTCACCCTTCGCCCTTTTGCACGCGCCCCCTCCTGATGGCGAACGAATTGACTTTTTTTAATTTTTTTTTTTAATAGACAACTTTTATCTCTCTTTAATTTTTAATAATGAAAGCTCCATCCGCCCTTCCCGGTGTCTTCAATTGAAGGAGATTAATTATTGTTGAAATTTGTAGAAATAAATAAAAGAATTACACCCTGGCTGAGAGGTTAAAAGTGTTTTTTCAGTGTTTTCGGCATCATATAGACTTTAAACAATTACAATTATTAATTATTTATCATAAATTTATCCAATCATATTTACTTATACCAATCGGCGTCCAAATGAAATAAATACATATTCTCGAGGCTGTTAGGAGCTGATCCCACCTCCATTGACTTTTAACTAAAAAAATGCCTCTAGCCTCCCAGGGGGAGGGGGCGTTAAAGGTATTGACATTGTCAACTTCTTTATTTTCAGCTGTTGACCGAAGTCATTCAGCCTCCAAATTTACATAAAATAAATATAAAATATAAAATCCATATAAAAGAACATTCAGGAAATAATCGTAATTTTTTTATAGTCTTATTACCTGCTCGATGACTTGCTTCCCGTCCTGAGCGATAAAATTGATTTATATTATATTGGCTACCAATTAATTTAAATAAATATGGACGGGAGTCTAAATGGTCTTATAATCGAAAAAGACTTAAAAAATAAAAATAAAAGAAAATAAAATTACTCCCGGGCCAAATCCGACCCTAAATTTGATCTCTGATAAAATCAAATCGGCATTTTACTAAAATACCTTAATTTGTCCATTTTCGGAATTCTATGAACATAGTTTTCTAAAAATTAAATAAATACAATACATCAAATCAAAATAGACGGCAAATTTTTCTGATGAATTATAAATGGGAAAAATAATTTAAATAGGTCAAAATGGTCAAATTGATAAAAAAAATTCTCGTCCTATTTCTGATAGCCCATCCGCCCCGCGGACAAAAATGTTTCGAGACCCTTGATCTAAGTCATAAAAATTTATACAAAAATTGCTTATAAGTATTTTAGAATTAAATAATTATTTACCATAATAATCAGAATTTTTAAATTTAAATCGGAATTAATCGAATTAAATGTTAGCCAGTTTGGATGAGAATTAAACTTAAGTAAAAGTAAGCAAAGTAAAAGTGAAAATGGTCTTTTCCATCACTCCGATAAAAATTCTTATTAATTTTAGATTCTTAAAATCCTTAAACTCTTGCCCCTGGAAGTAGGGATTAGAAATCTAGAGATTTGGAGTTCGCAACTCACCTACAACGATAAAATTTATTTTTAAAAAATCAGATGTTTAAATATAAATAGAGTACGGATTTCGTCGCCAAAATAAAATTTTTTTAAAGTATTCTTCGGCATCTGAGATTTCAACTCCATCCATATTTATCTAAATAAATTAGTAGCTAATATAATTTCAATAAATTTTTATCGCTCCGGACCGGAAGCGAACCACTGACATTTGAAATGTGAAGCGAGACCTCTACCTACCACCAAACACAAAAATAATTTCTCCAACCTCGTGTTATATGGCTACCGATATACTCGGGCCGTTTTCAAAATTTCAGTCAAATATAGAGAGATAGGGTCATAATGATGGCCTTCCCTCTCTCGTAGACGCAAAAAAGGGGGGATTGATTGAGGGTTTATGACAGGGCTATTTTATAGAGGGAAAGAAGAGAGAAAATTTATTATTATCTTTTCATTCAAGGTTCACAAAAACTTTTTAGTATTAATATATTTCAGATTATTAAAGAATAATAAATATTTTTATATTCAAAGAATTCCTTCAATCTGAAAACTTTTTAATTTATAAAAAGTAATTCCTTCTTCAATCTAAACTCAGATGCTCAGTTCTTGTGAGTTGAGTCTAGTGACCACGAGTTACCGGCTAAAGCTGGCATTCTCAGTCAGTCTTGACTTTCCCGCCCCTTCTCAATGTCGCATCTCTATTTGAAAAGCCGACCCCGAAATAGAAGAAAAAGAAGAAATTCCTCCTTCAATTTATTGATGAAACTTAATAAAAACTTGTTTATATAATTACCCTACGTCGCTATAAAATTCTAAAATTCTACCGAATCCAAAAACATGATAGACGGACGGACTTTAGGTATTACTGTATATATTTTGGAAATAATTACCATACAGGTATTTATACAAATCACTTACGAATTGACTTTTTTATTTATATTTTAATAGACATAACTTTTATCTCTCTTTAATTTTTAATAATGGGTCCCACCAGCCCCTCCCAACGCCATTCAATACAGAGAGAATAATTATATGATTTATAATAATTAATAATTGGGATTCCACAACTATTTATAAAGTTGACATGAGGGATAAAACTGGTTGGCTTAAATTCAATGTCAAGACTCGCTGACGAATGTTTATTCATAAATTTCAACAACAAAATTTATTTATGATTATTATCACATTTATTATAAATACATTTAAATCATAGATGTGTGTATAATAATAATAATAATAATAATAATACCTAAAATAAATCTCTTTCTCTTCTAAAGAGTGAGAGAAAAAAAAACAGAAATGAACAAAAATCCCTTTCCATCATTCCCTTGGTGATTAAAAAGTCGCTAACAAATTACATTTTGTTTGCGCATTACAGAGTGGTCTTTAAGTATAAATTAGACGACACATTGTTATCTGGCTAGAGCGTATTTTCCCTTTTGGGATATTAAATCAATTCTTATAACCATAAATAGATCCTTCAAAGATTCTTCCGCCCCTCTAGCCGAGAAGTTAAAGATGTTGACATTGTCAAACAATAAAGTTACAAGCCAAGGGGTGTGGGTTCTGATCCCAGGCAGTCCGATGAAAATTTATTTAAATCAAATGGATACCAATTGATGTAAATAAATGTACATGTATCGTAATTTATATATATTATATAATGTTTAAAGTCTATATGACCTCAGATGCCGAAGAGACTTAAAAAAAAAAAAACAATTATTTTTAAATTTTTATTCTGATCAAATTTTTAGAGTCATAAAAATAAAATTTTGTATTTAGATAAAGTTAGGAATCTAAATCATTCATATACTTTATTCCCGTTGCCGACGTTTTGGATCCTAAACGACACCCATCTTCGGAATAAAACTTCAAAATAACAAATTCACGCCTTATTTAATATGATATATCAGCAATAAAATAGATGAGATTTATTCCAAGACAGAGATAGGAAAAAGAGGAGAAAAATAGAAAAGAAAAGACAACCTTTCGAGAGTAGTTCAGGTCCTTCTTCAAGGCTTATATCCATCCAAATGATTTTTATATATTTTGGTAAGTTGGTAATTATATATATGCAACGCGTAGATTATAAAATTTAACTCAATATACTTCAAGGAGCGAAGGGGAGATCGCGCAACTATTTTATTATCTGGCTATTTCGGATGAGGCCAAAATGCCACTTAAACTTGACCCTTTATTTGGGCGAGGGAGGACCCCATTCCCCCCTCCTCCCACTCTTGAATATGTCCTTTCTATATAAGAATATGGGTAGAAATGGAAAAAATGCAAAAATTCTTTCATAATAAAAAAAATAAAATATAATATATTAATATTTATAAATTAAGTACAATTACTAACTTAGCAATTCGTAAAATTAAATAAATAAATAAAATAAAAACTGATCTAAGAACGCCTCTTTAAATATATTCTTAGAAGAAAGATTCTGGTTTTGTGTTCATTTTAAAGCAGAGGTCTCCAATCAATATGAGGGTCACTTTGAGTATTTCAGTATCCCTTAGTGGGCTGTTTACGTTTTTTATTTTTACTTTTTAAGAGATGTTTTTTTATATTTTATTAATTTATTTTCATCGTCAAATGGATATTTTCAACGGCGAATATATTATTATAAATTTAAAAAATGTTAATGTGTCAAAATTCCAAAGCGCTAAGTAGCAAAGCTATAATCTATATTGTAATCAGAAAATATTTGACTTTACAGGTTTCTGAATGGCTATTGAGTGTCGCGACGTCACAACCATAGGCTGGTATCGCTAAAATAGTGAAATTTACTCTATTTAAAAATTCACTTATTTGTCAATTCTCCTAAGATTACTTCCGTCGATCTGATTTTACCCAAGGGCGGTATTTTGGAGACCCGTGTATTAAAGTAATGAATTATAGAAAACAGTCAGAATTAATTTTGCAAATCATTGTATAGTCTAAAAAGAAGAATTTGTTAAAGAAAGAATAATAGGCCACAAAAGCAGATGTTTAATTCAAATACCGATGATCAGAAAAAGTTATTTGTATCAAGAGCGTTGCGGCAAAAAAAAGAACTTCGCTTCGTTTGAATCTATTAGATGAAACACAAAAAAAAACCATAACACGTATTTATGTATTTTTATCACATGATTAGCGGACCTGTAAATAGTGGACAGACAAGAGAGTGAGAAGGGGAGGGGACAGGTGCTGGCTGCTGTTGGGAGGCGCCAAGGGAGTCGGTGGAGTCGGGATACGGGCTGCCGCCCTCAGGCGTCTCCTTCGCCAACCCAAACAACCTCCACCAACATCATCTGGTATTTTTAAACAAATGATGCCAATATTCAAACAACAACGATGAGGTCTAATCAGATTTTTTGTTCTTTTTGTCGCCAGGTCAAACCACATGTCTATTTTTTACTAACCGTTACATTAGTAAGAGAGAAATTGTGAGCATACTCTTCTTATTTAGCAAATTCAGTTGAACCGATTTTTATGAAATTTCATAATTAAGCTCGCGAATTCATGATACGTGGATTGATTTTTTAGTGCATTTTCTAAATGCAAATTTGTACTTTGTCAATCCTTGTTTTATAAATCTAGATATCGACTCCGAGTTTTTTTGCATTTAGTGTTGTGTTATTTTTTAGGTTTAAAAAAAGTTTAAAAATCCCTAGAAAGGGGATTCTTATATTAAATTTTTTAAAAATTGAGATGTCAACTTGGTATAAATAAATGTAAAATAACACCTAACACCCAAAGGACGGTTACCCCCTCTTAAAATTTTGATTTTATTTTGTTGCTTTTCCTTGGTACAAATAAACAAAAAAGGAAAATGCTGCCAGTTATTCAAGACCGGACACTTTCAACTGGTTTGATTATTTATTCATTTATTTATAATTACACTTTTCGCCTCTGACGGAAGAATGAAATGGTATCTCTGTTCTGATTCAATGAAGTCGTCTCCAGCGAACTTAGTCTTCTTGTTGATGGACGGTCGACTAATTGGGCGTTTACTTATTGGTTTCCACAGAATTATACAATAAATATTAAACATTAAATAATATAAGAAAAAAAATCACAAAAAAGATTGGAAATATACGTAAACTTCTGGAGTGATATATTTGCATATTTTATATATATAAAATTCATTTATTGCTACAAATGTTATATATTTTTCATAATTATACTTATACACCCATATATACTCATTAATATAATTTAATTTAATTATTGTATTCATAAGCCTATCTTCACTTACCTCTCTTCTCTATCTCTATCTTTGCAATGCCTTCCTTTCTATATACTCCTTTCTATTTCTATTTCTATCCCTTCCTCATATGCGCATAGCCATCTTCTGCAAAGGACAAGGCCATTATTAAATATGAACTAAAATTATTACGCTGGATTAATCACATTCCTTGTTCTGTGGTGGTCACATCACCTTATTATTCATTTTTTAATAAAGCATATACCCTAATTTGGAACAGGGGAATTCTTCTACGCGGATTACAATTGCAGACGCCTTGGGTCATCTTACGAGTTAATTTCCATCTTTTTTTTTTTTTTATAAAAGAAGCATAATTTTTTTTCAATTATTATATTAATAAGTAGTTTTAGTAATAAAATAATGGTGGAAAGAGCTTTGATAAAAACAATTTGGAGTTTAATATCAAATTGAACAAAAGCATCCGCAAATACCTTACGTTTAAATCAGCAACAGAAGCAGGAAACTCGACACTTTGTTTAAAGCTGACTGAATAATTAAATTCCTATACATAGAATTATTATTTGAGGCTGACACGTTGAGAGAATCGGTTAGTTATATAAATAATAATTATTAATTCTCATTGTACGATAATAATTTCGCTTTCGAGTAACACTCCTCTGTGTTGGTGATTCTTGAGTGAGTGAATAAAATCTGTTTGTATATTTCGCGTGTTGAATGTTTTTATTCAACAAACATTCGACATTGACAAACCTATCATTTGGTTGGTGAATAGCCTAAGCTAAAGCCAAAGCCAACCAACCAATGCAACCGACAAACTGACAATATACAGGGGTGACACAAATATATTTAGAACCAAGTTTCCAAAATGATTAAAACATGAAAACAAATTTTTTTCTTATTGATAAAATAAATCCTGCACTAACATTTAAGTTTACATTCATTAGATAATAATTATTGTTCTTATTATTAATAGAAATTTTAAAATTTTAGATTTCAATATTTTTTATTTATTTATTATTATGTTCTTTTTTGCACATTTTCCTATAAATCAAGATTGATTAGTTGAAATTTACAAAATATTTGTACTCTTTCTTTTCTCTTTTTTTCTGGATTTTCCGGAAATTGATAAGTCCTAAGTCTAGATCACTCTATTCCTGAACTCTCTTATCCTGAATTTTCTTTTTACTTTTTCTTTCAATGGAGAGGGGAAACTAAACTTTTCTAGCCAATTTCTTACTGCTTCAATCCATATGATCAAATTCTCAATATCTCTTTTCTAGTGATAATACTAAATTCAACGTTTGTTTAGCTGCTCGAAGATAGACAACCCGAATAATCACTACAAATTTGTAATTAAAATTATAACAATATTTTATGATTAGAACTAACTTTATACATTAATAAATAAATTTTTTCATTTAAATACACCTAATCCTTTTTTTACTATATATGTGTTAGTCATTTGTATTTCCTAACTTCCAACAAAAACTTAATGACATTCAACTATTAATAATTCATGGAGAAAATTTATCAAATTAAAAAAATGTAAAATATTTTTATAAAATATTAATATTAATACAAGGAAACTTAGATATTTCTCTTTCAAAATCTTTGTTTATATTTTTATTTTCACCGTCCGATTTAAGAAAAAAATATTGTACTCATAATAAATTTGTCATTGGGATTTTGATGGAGCACACGAGTCGAAAGCGCGGTCAATTTTTCTCGGTGATGTATGATTTATATAAGCATCTGTAGAGTTTTCTCAAACTTTATTAATATATCTCAAAATACTGGTTTAGTTTTATTCTACTAAGATATTGATGCCGCTTTAAATAGAAATCGCAAGCTAAGGTTCACTTATTTTGTTTCACAATTTCATATGTTAAAATATTTTTTCTCTTGATAAATTTTTAACATTTTGTTTTTCTAAAAATACATTTATAATTAATGAAATAATAATTTTTTATTTAATCTTAATGATGAACATTTTTGCAGGTGTATCGGCTCCTGAAAGGGAAACCCAGGATCTCTAACCTTTCCGGAAGAAGAGCCTGCATCAAGCCCCTAGTCGAAGTAAAACGTAATACCCCCCCTTCCTCCCCTCATTAGATAGTTCCAAAACTAAAGACGAAATTATATAATATATAGTAGCCGATTGGTCATTGTGCTTTATCGAAAATAATAAATTGTATTCATTTTTTTTATTTATATATTAACAAATAAAATATTTGTCATTTTTTACGCTTAACTCTTTTCGCTGCAAAAAAAGGACTACTGACCCCATTAAAAAAAAAGTGATTGGTTCCAAACTTGAAATATAAGCAAAGTAACGAAAAATAAACAACATTAAATTCATTAAGGCTATAAGATTTTTCATTATTTTCAAGGAAAACTAACATTCATAATAAATATAAAAAACATATTAAATTCAGTTGTTTCTATAAAAAATTCTGGCGTGACTAAGCTACCTAAGTAGGTAGTAGTAGAGAAAGCTATATGGTGTGTTATCGCCAGATTTTTTGCATAATATAAAATAAATTTTCATCGGGCTGCCTGAGATTCGAACCAACAAATGATTAAAGCATCTTAAAGAATATCTAATTTATTAAATGTAATCATAATCGTCAGAATGGTTTAAGAGAAAATAACAAAAAACTTAAAAAGAGAGACCCAAACGATTTTGGTCTGATTACGATTATTTCATTTCAGAAGCAGAGATAAATTAAATAAGAGCTAGGCTCTTCTTTAATTTAATTTAAAAGATCATCTAAAACATATTCATTGAGCCTTGTTTAATTTTTGTCTCCACAAAAACCCTTTAAATTATACTTATGATAGATACATTTGTTTGTCGACTTCTATAAATGAATTTGTATGGAAATCATTGTTTACTTTATGTTTTAACATTATTTTTGTCTTGGTGGTGAGCGCGATGGGCGTTCAAAACGCCGATGAGAATGAATAGTATTATTTTGTTGGCTGCCTACCTCCAATCACTTTTAAAAGAAGTTTGGTGAATTTAATATTGACCTGAAAAGAGGAAGAAAATAAAAAATAAAAATAAAAACGTTAAAGAAAGAGGAAAAATTAAATAGAAAAAGAGATAATGGAATAAAAATTGAAAAAAGAAGAGAGAAATTAAATATAAAGAAATAAAAAGATCGAAAGTGGAGAGACACATAAAAAAGTGAGAAAGGAGAAGACGGAATGACCAAAACATACAAGAAAAAGAGAGCTGGTTTTTAGCTTGTTCTGCAGTGGGGTGGTAAGTTGGTGTGGTGAGGTAAACGGCGGTGGCGGAGTGCATAGTGTGGTGTGTGGGGTGGTGAGAGAGCGAATGCGTCCCGTCCGCTATCAGAGTGTGTGCATGAAGGCGTGCGAGAGAGAGAGAGAGAGAGGGTGACTTACGGCCGAGGAGCACCTCCTTCCGATAAGCGATTTAATTAAAATGCTGTCTCCCCAAGGATTGATGGGAATTAGAAGCTGGAATACTCTCCTCTCTCTCTCTCTCTCGTTGAGATGCTCAAAAGTTTTATTTCGCTTGAGAGGCGTCGCCCTTTTCTTTAACCACATTTGTTACCTACTAACAACACGATAAATCATTTTCATAGGTGCAATTCGTTCAAGAATCGAGAATGGGGGAGAGAAGAAAAATTTGTTATATTGCACCCGGAAATGCACGTTTGGATGGTTTGCTTGTCAAAATTGACATTTTTCATATATTTATTGGAAAATATTTTTATATTTTGAAAATTCCCGGGTTCCATATTTTATGACGTAGAGATTCTTGTTCTTCTACTCACTATGTAAAATTTCTATGTACCAAAGAGGAGAAGTTGCGAAGTTTACTGAAATAATTTCAAGGTCAGATAGAGAGAATACCGTTTATATGGCTCTTGACTCGCGCGGTAAATTTGGTTTCATTCGCACCATGAGTTGATGCAGGCACCGCGATTTTACATTTTTCATTTTGTCTATGCGAGATAAATAATTCATCCAACACGCCACTTATTCTTTGGCCAAATTACCAAAAAGCTACAAACAAGAAATAATTTTTTTATCAAGGCCATTGGTTCTCAACCCTTTAATTAGAACAGCGACTCCCATCCTGTGGTATATGTACCGGTACCGGAACTCATGTCCCAAGATACAGGAATGTGACAAGTCAATAAATTATATTGAATGTAATTTAATATATAAAATTTTCTTTTTTCAAAAAATTTTTAGCTACCGGTGCCCAAAATTTACCAATACTTGATGCCAAAATGGTTGGGAATCACTGAAAGAGACT
>JAAAKE020055666.1:9121-25821 GCA_010014785.2 Anisolabis maritima
AAGGGAGAGAAATTTAAACTGAATGAATAATAAATAAATTTATACTAAAATAAGAAAAGATATAAAGTTGAAAAAATAAGGTTAAAAATTCAACTATTGTGGCTAAAAAAAAATGTATGAAATGAATGTACAAAATTATATATATATTCCCAAACAGTGCCGTTTTTAAGATATTCTTTCGGGCGATCATCAGAATACTTCATCCGATTATATAACTGTAAACAGTCAAATTATATAGTTTTAAAATATTTACTTAATATTTCATTAAATGACGATTTTTTTGTCCCTGAACCATTTGGACCAACCGCATGAAATTTCATTTGTTAGCAAAAAAAATGAGACATAAAAAATAAAGAAAAACAAAATATAATTTTGAGAAAAATTGAAAAAAGGTCAAACCATTTTTAATTACAAAAATAACTTCCACTATAGTTAACTTTCCCGATAATAAAAAAGTTTGGCCTGATTTGACCTATTTATTTTATTTTGACGAAAAACTAGAGAATGAATTTTTCTCACTGTAAATGTGTTTTTAATTAATTATTGTTATAAATGAAATATTTAATTTATAACTTATAAAGGACCAAAATGTTTTGACATTTTCCCATTTCCTTTAATAGAGGGAAAGGGGGCGGGCGCCACAAATCATTTTTCGATAAAGAAAAATAAAAAAATGATGGAACATTGAACAAAGGATCAGCAATAAAAGGTATATCAAATAATTCGTTATTAATTAATTTAAATAAATAAGGACGAATGGTTATCGTTAATTGAATATTCGAAACTAATCGTTAAAATAGGTCGAAAATTGCTACGGAATACCTAACAAATTAAGTTAGTGCTATAAGAAAAAATCTGATGTGAAACGCACCTCACTTTCTCTTACCTAAGATAAAAAAAGCTGAGTGATGTGGTATCACACCATTGTCGAGTCCCCTAGATAGTCGTTTAATGTACAGCCATCTTGAATTTATTTTGTTTAATAAATGAGAATTTCAAATGATACGCACTTTGTTTTCCGAAAGATGATGGCCAGACTTCTGCGCAAGCGAAGTGCGTAGTGGCCCATCATGTGCAAGCTTGTAAAGGATCCTTTAAATTGAGGGTCCCACACTATTTTGAAGTGGAAAAGAATTAATATATCTTAAAGATTATCTAGTTTATCAGCCAATTTAATTAAAATCGATTGGTTGGTTTAAGAGAAATTTAAAAAAAATCTAAAAACGTACAAGATTAAAGTGAGCCCCAAACAATTTGTAAGATCATCTAATAAATAATTGATATATGAATTTTTATCAAAATTGTTACAGCGAATTTCGAGAAAACGAAAAAAAAAACAAACTAATAAAGTACTTCAGTAAAGAAGATGCATCTAGCTTAAAATATTTTCTTTTGTTATGTAATTTATATCAAGATACGTTTTTCATTTAGAATATTTCATATGTTATCAGACAATAATTTAACAAATCTTTTCCATTTATTTCCAATAAATTTCAGAAAAAGTAATAATTGCAAAATTTCCATATTTACGTCGATTTTGAAAGAGTGGTATAAAAAATTATTTTTAATATTAAAGCAAATCACAAACGTAATTATTTAAAACGAGTGGTGGGGATATTCAAATGCGTTCTATAGAGGTCGTTTTTCTAAAACTAGTTTCCTTGCCAATACTTGCTCAAGTAGAAAAACATCTAAATATTTATGATTAATAAATAAATCGTAAAACATGAATTAACTAAAAATTAGCTACGAGACTTTTTGTCTTTTTCGACATCTTAAGCCATTTAGACTATATATTTAAATTAATTGGTAGCTAACAAAACAAATTCATTTTAGGACAAGAAGAGAACCAAACAGCCTTAAATTTACTGTTTAAGACTTATTTTTCTCTGATCCTTGGAGAGGACACATACAAGACTTTTCTTGCAGAATCCCGTCTGGAACGATAAAATTTGTTTAGAATAAATGATTAGCAATTAATGTAAATATATGTGGATGAATAACGTAATTTTTTTAAGTCTTTTTCGGTATCTCGGGCCATTTAGACTCCGTTCTTATTTATTTATATTAATTGGTAGCTATAATATAAATAAATGCTTGTCCCTCAGGATAGGAAGAGTAGCATTGACTTTCGGTACGCGAGGAGAGACCTCTACCTCTGCACTAAGGGTCAGGATCGAATAAGATAATAATAAGTAATAAAAAGGTTAAGAACCGCTGATATATCTAAAGAGATTTCCAAGCAAATACACTTCATCAACTAATCGATGGACTAAATTTTTTTTACCGATTGGATAATTTTTGAAAAAATTTCAAATTAGGTTACTATAAAAAAAAAACTCAAGAAGTTAATATAAATATTAGTACTTTTGGGAAGTAGAAATTTATAAATGATTTTATTTGAAGATGAAGAGGAATAGTAGCATTGCTGGAGATAGACGTCTGTACGAATTTTTCTAAATTGGGGAGTGAAATGGTGCAGAGTGATATATATATATATTTTGAAGATATCTAATTTAGATATGTATAATATCATAGATGTTTAATTTATTTAAGACAAATCCTCTCCTCTTCTACCTGAATATGTCCATCTAAAAATTTACTTATCAGAGCGCCTGAGTAAATTTCTATCTCAAAATATTAGAATAAAAAAAAAAATAATTTGAATTTTTTTTTTAATCAAATTCAAATATAAAAAAGATGTTTAACTCGAAATTATGAAGATTTCTTACGATTGTGTTATTAATTAATGACGTAATAATATGACTGTAGTTGCCCTTGGGTGTAGTCGTCTTTCTGTCGTCATGTACACGTCGTGGACCGACACGAGGGCTCGGCATGGCGAATACCCACCGACCAATGGGGACTCATGACGAGGACACACCCTTCTCCGCGGTTATAAAGGATCTAGGAGAGACGCAATTCGACATTCAATCTGCAAGGGGTTGCTGCATTCTGTGTAAGCAATGGTGAGTGTTATCTTCTATCTTTTCTTACATATTTCATTACTAATTACGTACTTTTTTTTATTTCAGACTACATACAAGGACAAAGGGCCAAAGGTAATAATATTATAATGAATAGAATACTTTTTATTAATACTTTTGGGAGTTTGAAAAATATAATATAATCTGGTGTGACTAGATATTATAACTTTCTCTTACCTCCTTTGAAAAGAAAAAGTAATGTGATGTTCTGTCACACCAGATTTCTTTGTGTCGATGTATTTTTTCTTTATCGTAGAATATCTATACTCGGGAGATATAGTGGCATCACTATTCTTCATTCAGCATTTAGACTGAGAGTAATTTTGATAAATATAGAAAATTTAATTAGCGATTTAATATTATTTGCTATCAGATATAAAAATATTTATATTTTGTACCCAACCATTACTCCTCTCTATTCGAAGGGATTCTTAAATTCTTAAATGGAAGGTCCTACACTATTTTGAGGTAGAAACTCATTAATATATTTTAAAGTATATCTAATTTATTAGATATAGGTATAGCCAACTTAATCAAAGTAGTTAGAGAGGTTTATGAGAAAATCACAAAAAAAAAAAAAAAAACTAAAAATATACAAAAGTGGGTCGGGTAAGGATTAGTACATTTCAAAGATAATCTGAAAAATAAGTGATTTATGAATTTTAAATAAATTCGTTAGAGTGAATTTTGAGAAAATCGAAAAAAACTCAAAAAGTGCATCAATAGTAGTACAGTAATAGTACTCTTTGGACGATTTGATTAAAAACCTTAGTGTTGCATCCGATGTGGATATCTATAATCATTTAAATATCAATTTGAGGCACCGAACGTTTTTTTTATTTTTGAAATATTTTGATCACACAGACAGGCCATTTTTTCAGACTAAAGGGATTTCAAAACGTGTATTTCCATTGAAATCTAGAGAGTGAATTTTATTGCGATAGCAGGTTTTTATAGGTTACATAAAATATATATGTGCATTAAAAAAAATGCAAAAAAAATTTTAAATTATTATTATTATTAAAAAATTAAATTAAATTAAATTAAAAATATATAGATATTAATATAGGATCAAAAAAATTTTAATAGGGTATAAAATTATTTTAAAAAACTTTTAATTTTTGTTTTTTATTAAATCAATATTGAAGTATTGATTTAATAAAGTAAATTAAATTTTAGTAGTAGAGAATAGAAAAAAAAAGGGAATCGAAAGTACATGAAAACTGAAGGACCCTGAGCTGTGAAAGCTTAAAAAAAAGACAAAATTTGTAGAAGGAGAAAAAGATAAGAAAATTTTGAAATTGATTTATGGGAAAAATTCTGATAAGTCAAGAAAAAATTTGGTGTCACATCATTTTTATAATTAGTGGATACTTTCTTTCTATGGGGCTCAAAGGATTATAATCCGCGAAATGGCCAAATGGGTCCTCCGAAAAATTTTTATAGGTAGGTGCCTAAAATAAATTATAGGTGATTAAATTGTACGAAGTTAAGGCTTTATTTCATAAGACAGGTCAAGGAAATATGGAATATATATTAAATAACCTCCTCTTTTACAAGATAATAAAAATAATTTCATAATAAATTTGAGAGATTCTTTACTATATTTGAATCTTTTAATTGAAAAATTAAATTTATGCTTGTCGATCTTAATTTAGCATGCGACCTAAAAAAAGTTTATTCAGATTAAAATACTTGTCCCTTTCTTAACACCGTAAAATTAATTACGACAATTTCTTATATACTTGAGAGAGATTTGTAATTAACGAAGAATGAATGGATTCGAGCTATAAAGTGGCCTTCATTAAGCCGTATGAATCGAAAAGTGGAAAAAGTATAACAATCTATTTTGGTAAGTTTTCAAGAAATTTAAAAAAGCAGTTTATCCACAAAACTAAAAATACTAGTGATTTGAAGGTCAAAAGTTTCAAAGTGAAGTCTTTTTTAATTACTTGGTTATTTGTAATTGTGATGACTGTAATCTTATCCTTGATCCAATCAGAGATTCATATCATTTATTCTAATAGAGATATTTTTCTGAAAAATTATATGCATTTTTTTTTTATAATTAACAGTTTAAAAATAAATTATAAAAATCTTATTAATCTATCTTATAGCCGGAGAGTGGCCGATTCCTCAACTTTGATCATCTCACATTTTGGGTCGGAAATGCGAAACAGGTAAAATAATTTCATTTCTGATCTGATCTTGTATACTATAATAATGAACCCCTGCATTTTTTGTTCAAAAAAAAAAATTATAAGAATTTTCATTGAAAATTTAGAGGCTTAAATTTAAAAAGAAAATTTTTTAACTTTTTTCTTTAGACATAAACTAATCAAAAATAAAAAAACATGGATGGGATTTAATAGAGCAACTCAATGTGCCAAGAATAAAATTTAAAAAAATTTTAATCTAAAAATATTAATTTATCCTTACTATGTAGCCTAAATGAATATTTTTGTCGTCTCCTCCTTTGATTTGAGGTTGGAATCGAAAATCGGTACAATCTGACACTTGGCATAAAGGAAAGTAGATAGGGATAGAGGGAATAGGAGAAATGCCAGCCTTAGCTTGGGTAACTCGTGATCGCCCTCCGCGTACTAACAAGATGATGAAATAACATATTCATATTCTTTCATTTAAATGCAAATTTTTTTAGTCTTTTTGACAACTGAAGCCATATAGAATTTAAACAATTTAATTATTTATTATTTACATGTTAACCAGACAAATTTATTTAAACTAAATGGTATTCAATTGATTTAAATAAATTTTCATTCGATTGTCTGGGATCCGAACCCCTGGATTTTAAGGTTTTAAAGAAGTATCTTCTATTAATATGAGGTAGAATAGTTAATTAATTTTTTTTTTTAACTTTATGAAAACTTTATGAAATTTCAGGCTGCCAGTTTTTATTGCACCAGGATGGGTTTTGAGCCTCTGGCTTATCGGGGTCTGGAAACCGGCTATCGAGAATTTGCCTGCCATGTTGTTAAACAAAATAAGGTGAGTGAGATTTATATTCAGCCTAGAAATTGTTTAAATAATTAATTGGCCTTTATTAAGGGTTTCTATTTATTAAATATTAAATAGATCTACTCTTTTGAATTATAATTATGTTTCATTTTTGTTATTAATTGCACTTACTATTGGTCGTAAAAAGACTATTAGACATGGAAGGAGGGGGGCATCATTAAAGAGCACTATCTTATGCTCTTAGGTACAAATTCTTTTGTAAGAGTTTAAAATATTCCGCGCTCGAGTTCCATATTTACTACGTATCATGTGATGCATTTTTTAAAAGGTAGGTCAAAGGTACTCCAAATACTAACTCACTAATGGAACTTCTTTCGAGCGCAATTTTAAATTTCCCTACAAGTTCACAATTGAGCATGCATAGAGAGAATTGCATTAGTGAGTTGATCATCCAGCAAATAAAAACGAACGAATTTATGCACTCCATGGTATATGTGTCTAGAGAGAGTGCAATAACTTCTACGTAGTTGCACCATTTCAGCGATTTGAGAGAAAAATTGAGACGTATTTTATAATATTTATTGGTCTTGATTTGTTTATAAAAAAATATGATAATAAGCTTTTAAAAACAAGTTTTTGTTTTATATAATGTTTAAACACTTGTCAGAGGAAATGAAAATAAGAGAATGGAATTGGAATATATTATCAAATGATATAAAGTTAAAAAAATAATTTTGATTTTTGATGGTTAATTTTTGAAATTGAGGATTCATATTTTTTCATTTCATTTGGACCATATATGCCCACATACCGGATATAGGTGCTTTCGTGTACGGAGACACACATCTCAAACCCAGCCGACCTCTAGCCGTTACCATCTAACGGCACTTTGAAGTTATTTGATTTCCTAACTCTAACTCCTTCTTCTATATCATTTCTAGCTAGCTAACTACTCCTATATCTAATTCCACCCGGTCTCTTTATTTCAACCTATCCTATGCTAGGGAGGATGTTCTAGATTGAGGAGGGACAGGCCAGTAGCTTACTCCTTGCGAAGGGTGTTTCATTGAGAGTGAATCCTTCTTTACGACCATTCATAGGATGGGGTATCGGGGTGTCTCTGAGGGCTAAGGTTTATATGGCCTTCGAATATAAAACACCATTTTACTTTTAATCATTAATTAATTATTACTTTATTTATTCCTAATTATCCTTAAAAAAAAAAAAAACGGTTATGTTATCGCTTAATCCAGATAATTTTCCAATTCGTCTCGGCCTACGAGCCAGATCACACTATTCATGGCAATCATCTGATGAAGCATGGAGATGGAGTGAAAGATGTTGCTTTCGCCGTCGAGGACCTCAACGCCATCGTCGAGAGAGCAAAGAAAAGAGGTGCTAAGATCGTCAAGGATATTTGGGAGGAGAATGACCACTTGGGCACAGTTCGAATGGCAATCGTGCAAACGGTAAAATAAAAAATTAATCTTGTATCGGCCGGGAAATGAACCCGGGCAGCCCGCATGGCATTCTACCTTCTACCACTGAATTACGGAGGCATTTAAAAATTTAAGAAATTTATTTATTTATTATTTATTTTATTATTAATGAAAAGTGGCGAAATTTTAGTGAAAATATAATATATTTTAATTTAGTCTAGATAGCTTTTTATCTTAGAAATATACTTTAAAATTATTGGGGTTTTTTTTTTTTCAATTTTTTTAAATTTTCATTTTCTTTTTTTCATTACCACTAGTGTATTACCTTTAAATATGAGCATTTGTCATAAGAGACTCAAAATAACACTAAAAAACATAATTTTCTTTATTTTTTAAAATAAACCCTCCAATTTGATTCAATTCGCAAAATATGTAGAATATATAAAAAGACTTTTATCTAAACGTTTTCTTTTTCAGTATGGCGACACAACTCATACATTTGTTGAACGGTCAAAATATAAGGGACCGTTTCTTCCAGGGTACACAAAGCCTCTCATACCAACCGATGCTCTATGTAGGAATCTGTAAGTATTTAATTATTTCTTAATTCAGCCTCAAACTATGAAGCGCGCATCGAAATAACAAAAAAAAAGGGGCTTTGGAAAAAAAAAAGGCAAAAAACTATTTAATGAAAATGAATATTTAATTTTTTATATTTATTTAATATGTTTATGATATTCCCCCTTTCACACTTCATTTTTTAGATTTCTTATTAAAATAAAATATTATAATAATACCTATTTATTTATTAATATATTATTTATTATTATTTTATTAATATTTTAATAATATTTATTATATTATTATATTATTATATATATTTTAATAATATTTATTATAATTAACTAAAAGTCATTGTTCAATCTATAATAATTTTTTTAGTGATTTTCATAAAAATCATTTAAGGAAAAGAATTTTCAATAAATTTTATTTATATGTAGCATCGGTGGTTCAGTGGTAGAATGCTCGCCTGCCACGCGGGCGGCCCGGGTTCGATTCCCGGCCGATGCAATATTTTTTTACACTTTAAAATAATATAGTAAATTATTAAATTTTTCTCTCGATTAAAAAACTTAATTTTTTTATTTTAGAAATTAATAAAGGTTTAGAAAAAAACGTAGTGTTTGCAAAATAAAAATAAGAAGGAAAGCAATGGCATTTCAGGATGCTGGATTAAAGAAGAGGTAGTCGGATAGTCCAATGTACATGTGTTAAGTTATTATTTATTATATAAATTTTAATATCAACTAATCAGGAATAATATAATAGAAAAAAATAATCAGAGGGAAATGCGAAAAAGATATTTTTTCTTTTAAACATATTAATAAATTAGCGGAATAATATAATTTTTCTTTAAGAAAATCTGCTTAAAATTAAAGCATAAGTATGCAGAAATCAAGGTTTCTTAAAAAGTGAAATTCTGGCCAAAATGGCATGGTGAATGCCAAAGGCCAAAAATGTAAAATTGTTACTAATCAAATATTAATTATCCTAATTATTTAATCGGTAGTGAAGTCTCCTTTTAAATTTAAATTTTATTATTAAAATTAGTGTAAATGGCAAGTATTAGAGGTCGGATTTGTTTCTTGTTTTAGTCCCATGTGCTATCTGGACTTCATTGACCATGTAGTAGGCAACCAACCTGATCTGCAAATGGAGTCGGTTGCCGCTTGGTATGAGAAGATGCTCATGTTCCATCGGTTTTGGTCGGTGGATGATAGTCAAGTCCATTCGGAGTTCTCAGCTCTTCGGTCCATTGTTATGGCCAACTATGAAGAAACAATTAAGGTGAGGAAGAAATTTTTGTTCCTTGGTCTCCAAAAAATAATATAAATATAATTTTTTAATATTCATTTATCTTCTTTTTTTTTTATGTATTCTTTGACCCTGGTGAATATTTTCTTTAGTTTCTGAAATTTTGGATGTATTCGTGCTGAATTTTTACTTTAATAGCTATAGTGTTTTGTCAATTCTATCAAAAACTGATTTTTCTCCACGCCTCCTCTCTTTTGACGGTATGGCGCCTTTACCTCCCGCCCCCACGCTTACAAAATAGTGATAAATGAAATGTCTGAATATTGTATAATAATGACTTTATTATCCAATACTATAAAATTCTGTACAGCTTAGCTTCTCTTTCCTATTCTCAATGTCTAAATATATTTTTATTTTAAATATGTATTCTCATGACAATTCGTAAATTAAATGATTTATTTTAGATGCCAATAAACGAACCAGCAAAGGGTAAGAAGAAAAGTCAAATTCAGGAATATGTTGAATATTATGGCGGGGCAGGAGTCCAACATATCGCATTGAATACTAAGGATATAATTTCAGCTGTAAGTAATTTCTCAAATAAAGGAATAATATCAAATTATTGAATTAATACTATATAAGATGATATCTTCCTAATTTTTTTTTTTTTTTTTTGAATGAAAAGAGATAAAGTTAAAAAATTAAGTTCAATGGCTGATGAAGATGATATTAGGGATAGTTCATGAAGTTTTTTCAGTTTTGGATTACCTTATTTTAATTTATTATTTTTAGACTTTTTACAAGTCTTTTTAATTTTTTTCAGATCCGCAATTTAAGAGCCCGTGGAATGTATTTCCTTCAAGTTCCATCTACTTATTATAAAACACTTCGAGAAAGATTAAAAAAATCAAAAGTAATGATAAAAGAAGATTTAGATATCTTAGAGGTAAAAAAAAACGCAATGAAAATAAATAAAAGGAATTTGAATAAAAAAAAAATGATTTGATTTTTAGGAATTGAATATTCTCATCGATTATGATGAAGATGGATATTTGCTTCAAATTTTCACAAAAAATATGCAAGATCGTCCAACTTTGTTTTTGGAAGTAATTCAGAGACATAATCATAATGTAAGTTTGAATTCTAAATATTTAGTCATGGCTTTTTCTAGTGAAGTAACAACGCCCCCCCCCCCCGCGGCAATTGCATTTTGTGGCTAGAATAGACCGTATTTAGGAACGGGAAAAATACATATATCAATTTGAATTTGATATTTATTGCAAAATAAGATTGGTTGAATTTTGTAGATATGTGTTCTCTGAAAAACATAATATGCAGTCCTAATATATGAAATTCAGTCTGGATGTGTCATATGCACAAATAAATAAATAATAATACTATTTTTTACTATTTTGTATGAAGTTCTAACAAATATTTTGAAATTTAATATAGTTATCAATTTATAATAAAAGAACTATAGTCACCATAAAAAAATTTGTTATTTTTTTGGTTAGGTTGTTTTACAAAAGAAAAGTATTAAAAAGTCATCATCTTATGCAAGAATTTCAATTTCCATGATATCAAAGGATTCTAAGAGTCTATGGTTGTAGGTACCTAGTATATAAAAATTGGTAGGACTTTTACCCGACTGGAGAGAATTTTACTCAGATGATATATTCTTAGCTGCAATCAGTACAACACTCCATAAATTATTTGTTATTATTGTATATTAATATAATTTTTTTATTTTTAGGGATTTGGAGCAGGCAACTTTAAAGCTTTATTTGAGGCAATTGAGCAAGATCAAGCGGAAAGAGGAAATCTTTAAACAAGAATATTATATTCCAGCGCACGATTTTGCTATAAAAATTATTTAATAAAAGAAAATAGAAAAAATTTTCATTTACAGTTATAAAAACTTTTATTTGATAAATTTTTTTTTTTTATCTTTTTCTCAAAATTTTTAATTCATTCATTACTTCTAGTTTGAATTTTAATTTTCTATTATACCATTCAACTTCTTAGAGTAGAGATAATACTCTTGTTTTATGATTGAATGATGTGTAATTAGTAAGGGATAAAATTTATTTAAAATAATTGGTTATCAATCGGTACATAATTAATATTTTATATGGCCGGAAAAGAAAAAAGTAGGAGGTTAAAATAATTAAGCCGAATTTGACGCCAAGTTACACTCTCAAGATGTCAATATGACAATTAAGACTAAAGAGAGATGTATTTGGTATTTTATGATAAAGTAAATAAGTATACTTTAGATATAAGGCTACATAATGAAGCCAAAAAAGTTCTTTTAAATAATAAATGTTTAAAATATATATCAGGGGTGGCCAACACGTCGACCGCGGTCGACCGGTCGACCAAAGGTTTTGAAAGTAGCCCGCGAAGCTAAAGCTAAGGGATAAAAGTTTGGCCACACCTGATATATATCAACAAAAAATATTATGAACTTTTATAACTACCCAAGTGGAGTGCAACATTATGCTGATTTAAAATTTGGCTAAGAGAAGGTTAGATTTAAAGTATTTGTAAATACAAAAAATATAGTTATATACCTATCGATTTTTTAATAAAATGGAATATGTTATTAAAAGAAGTCTAAAGACTGTGTAGCTTTTTTTTATTTGTTGAGTTTAAGTATTAGTGTATAAGAAATAATTTCTTTTGTAATTATAATTAGTTATATTAGTAAGTTTGTGTATTAAGAACGATTTCGATTAAGCAAAAAAAAAATAATTGATTAGTATTCTTCTTTATACTTAAATCAAACAAGTGATTTGTAACAAGCGGCTAATAAATTAATAATTTATTCTTTGAATTTTTAAATAATTTTAATTTAATAATAGAATTTGTAATTTTTAAATATTTTTAAATTTACCTCAAAAAATTAAGAGGGAGCTAGTAGGTGAGAGATTAAAAATACTTTCCAAGAGGAAAGGTTGATTCAGAGCGGATAGATGGCATGACGATTACATTATAAACATCTGGAGAAATCTTAAATTTTCCTTCGGGTTAAATAAGTCCAGAATGAGAATAACAAAAAAGAATCTTAAAATAATTTGATCCATGATATAATCTAACGTCTTCGAGAACAAAAAACACAAAGATTTTATTCTTTTTAATTTAAAGTCATTTTCGCTGCTGAGGCAGGTCCGCAGGCATAAGGTCTTTATTTTTCTTTTACACCCACCATTGTTGCGTTGAATTAATTATGGTTGTGGAGTTTACACATGGAAGATATTGATAAGATCGTTAAAGCAATCATTTTGATAAATTGTCTCATTATGAATATGAATATTCATATGATAGATATGTTAAAGACTAACTTTACGTAAATCATTTGATCCATTAACTGATGATGAGCATATAAAAGCAATTTATTTTGGCTGATTTAGTTTATGTGATATTGAAGGTTTTCATTTGTATACTATATTTTAATAGTAAAATTATTCTTAATTATTTACTATGCGTAATGATATATTCTTTTTGGAATTCTCTGTAGTCTACATAAGAAGTAGACTACTTCTGATCTATATATATGAATTGGATATATGTTGAAAACACGTGGACCTTCAGTCAATTCTATATAGCCATGTATTGTATTATTACCTGGCTAGAAATAAATATATTAGATTAGGAAATAAAGTGATTGGTTGGATTTGAGGTGTATGTGCTCATCCAAGAAAGGGAAATACTAAATATATTAGGTAAATATGATAAATTAAATAATTAAAAAAAAAAAACAATTTATTAAAAAAATATACAATTAATGCCTCTTCTCCTCATTTCGATCCCAATGTTGCACTCTTCCTTTTCCATTATTCCAGCCCTTCGAAGGAGGACCCTAATAAATACAAAAATAAAACACTAATAAAATAACATTTTTACTCTATCTTATTATCTCTCAAATTAATTATTTAAAGATAAATATTTGTAATATCCAAATTATTCTAATTACAAGTATATCCCTGATATATTTTTCCTTTTTTTTTTGTTATCCTAACCTCACCTTTAGAAACAAATGTCAAGCTCTGCTCGTAGCCTATGATTGCAACGGGAAGCATTTTTGGATTATAATATTTTAAGAAGACAGCGGAAATAAAATCTTCCTTTAAATGAATTTGTTGTTTTGTTTAGTGACCTTTTAATGTTTTTTGGCATATACAATTTTCAAATGATCAAAAATGGAAATACACCCTAAATATTACTTTTTTTTTTTTTTTTTTTTTTTCTTTAATAAAATTCTTTCTTAAAGCTATTAGATTAAAATGAATAAAAGATTAAAGAAAGTCTGATTAGATAAAGTGAATATATGAAAATTGTTATACAAATAATGTATTAATTAGGCTATGTATAGGATTAGAAAATCTTCTTAAAAAATTAAATAAAAAATTCAAAAAAAAAAAATATTTCTATTTAGTTGGTTGGTCAAATAGAGATTTCTAAAAAGAAATTAAAACAATATTTTTTATAATAATAAATAATAATATTAATATTGTATATGATATGAAAAAAGTAAAAACAATCATCAAAAATAAAAACATAAAAGAAACATTAATTAGAATGAATTGACACAACAAAAAATCCAGTTGGTAAGAGAAATTTTAAAATTATACTTTAAAATCATGGAGATAAGAAACGATATCAAAAAAGAAAGATGAACCTTTTATTAATTAATTTATTGAATTTCTCTATTCTCTGTTTTTTTTTTTTTTTTTTTGTTTTTTCATATGAAATAATAATTTAAGACATTTTTTATGATTCGGTAGCGAGAGTTCAGGGAACGAACAATTATGAGAAATAAGTTTTGTCACTACTCCAGTAGTCAGATTCTAACTTAAGACTTTTAAAAAAGTAGAAGATGAAGGCAGATCAAAGGCGGCCAAATAAAAACAGTAAATTTTAAAAAAATTTCTTGACGATTCCGGACTTCCTCAGGACAATTTTATGAGTTCTGAGAAAATGTCAAATTTTGAGATCCGGTCGAAACGTCCACAATTTATTAATGGAAAAATTTTTTTTCTTGTTTTTTTTATTTTGCTGTTTTTTTTTTAATTTGAAGATAAAAACAATAAAATCAAAAAATAATTTCTGAATTCCTTGGCTCAGGATTTAAGATTTTAAGTAATAAAGGACGTACCGGCCTAATAATGAAAAAAAGAGACAACAATAAAACTTCCTCAAAAGGGAGACATATATTATACAAATAGGAATAATGCCTTATATTACCTAAGAAAAACTCACGCATAGAAAACTTCGAAGATTTAGAGATTTTTTTTGTCTTTTGTGTTTAAATGCAAAGTTATTTTGAGTAACTTCACTTCAATCTATGTAATAAATTAAAAATTATATATTTTTTATTGAGAAAACTCACCGACAGCTTTGTAAATAATCTTTAGATCTTTGTTTTTATGCGAAAAATAGATTTGAATTAAATAATATAATTAATAATATAGGGAAAGTTCTTAGAAATTAAGTGGTATAAGTCCATTTTTTTAAATTTTAGAACAAGTGTAGAAATGTAGGTTTGGTGTGAACCTTTTTGCTGAATAAAAGCAATAAGTGAACTCGAATAAAACAACATCAAAAAAATAATAATACTTGAGATCTTACTGTAGTATCTGAACTGAAATTTTCTCAAAAGTTATTTCTGTGCACTTATGCCACTTGGCTTGACTAGGAACCTCATATCTATGGATATTTCAAACGCAGAGTAACTTATGTGGAAACTTCAGATAAAAAAAAATAATCGGTCAAATTACGATGCAAAGGAGATGAAAATTGCATAACTTTTTAAAAATGCAAAATGCAGAAGAAAATAAAGAGCCACTGCCAACAAATACAAATAGTAAAGATTGGAAGCCGACACTTAAATTAGCTCTCATCCACCTGCTCCTGGGAGCTAACGTTCCAAAGCTCCACCTTCCTCAACGGTCTTGAATTTAGCAATAAAAATATAAAAATAAATCCTCCAACTTATGAAAATGAGTAATATTTTGAAATAAATAAACAAAAAAAAAAGGATTTATTATTTTTCTTTCTTTATTAATATTAATTTTTCGTATTAAATAAATCTATATATATAAAAATGAATGTTTCCTGCTTTGTCACTTATAGACTTTAAAACTACTGGACCGATTTACGCAGGTTTTTGTAAAATGGTGCGCGTTGTCCGCAGAAGTGAAATCCTCGATTTGACCAGTAGAAAGTTAGAGGTCTAAATGCTTTTTTTTTATTTAAGAAACCCTAACCTGTTTCTATGCTGACGTAAAAGCATAATATATATAGACCCAAAAACTGCTGTGATTTCACCGCCATAATTACAATTTATGTAATCCAAAACACAAAAATAATAATGTATAACACTTCACTTAATAAGTCCCGAGGCTGACGATGCCGATGGGGCCTCTAATGAAAAATCTACCGTATATGATTTTTAGAAAGTACCAACCTTCAAATGATATATGTCAAAATTTCATGACAATCTGACCATTAGTTTACAAGTTACAGTAGTTTTAGTGACGTTACTTTGACAATGCAATGTGTCACAAGTCGTTGGCTACGATGGCAAAATTGCACGAATTGAAGTTCGAATTGCTACCCCATCCACCGTATTCCCCAGACCTGCCTCCCATCGACTACTACTTGTTCGCAGACCTCAAAAAAAATTCTTTAGAGAGAGAGATTTGCGTCAAATGCTCAAGTCATAGCCTCAACAAAGGCCTATTTTAAGTCCAAAGATAAATCGTACAAACAAGGCATCAAAATGAATGAAGCGTTGGAATGAATGTATCACGCTTGAAGAGACTATGTTGATGAATAAAGTCGAATTTTGCACAAAAAAAAAATGTTTTTTGAGTAGTTAGCCTCAGGACTTATTGAGTGATGTGTTATGTAAATACCAAATTTTAACTAAATACAATTGATATAAAACTTTCAATTGTGTTCATTTAATCTATAAATATACTCAAATCTAGCAATAGCGAAGCATTGCCGGGCCTGCTAGTTTAATATAAAAATGTTTATATGAATGCAATTATGAAATTGTTAATAATAATTTTAGCAAATTTTGAGACTTCTAAAAATAGTAGTTCTCAAGAAAAAATAATTTTAATTAAAATTTAAGTTTTTTATTTTTCAAGATGAAAATATAAAATTCTAAAAATTTTATTTTCTAAAACTTGCAAATTAATCCTCTCATTAATGGATCAGATTTTATTTTAGGCCTAGAATCCATCTCCTTGTTCATGATGTTAATTAATAATTATACTATTAAAATTTGTTGAAAGGAAAAATGATTAATTACATATCGAAAGTAATTAAGAAATTCATTTCCGATCATTTGAATGAAACAAATAATAAATTTGTTGTCTGTATTTGTACTAAAAAAAAAAGTAATAAAAATTTCTTTATGGTTAATTAAGTTAAATAGCCAAATAATGTTTAATACTAATATATAGAA
>JAAAKE020055777.1:0-17218 GCA_010014785.2 Anisolabis maritima
GTCCATTTTCGAATTGCCCCCCTTAACAATCAAATTGCCCCCCAGTGGGGCGTGGGCCCCACGTTGGGAAACACCGCACTAAAGGATACTTCAATCTCTAAGTTCCTTGACGATCTTGCAGTATCAGTTCATGCACAGCATCAATGTTTTCCGGAACAACAACCGATTTTGGACGAGCTTCACGAAATTCGTCCTTATCCGAAGTACAGCCAGGATTGAAGTCGGCAAGCCATCGATAAACAGTAGTCCTTGATGGGGCTTCATCACCAAAAATCGAATTAAGTTCATCAATGCAGTGTTGTAGGACTAATCCACATCTAAAGTTGTAATAAATAATCGTTCGAAAATGTCCACGATTTAATTCCATTTTTAACTAAGATGAATTTTTTCAAGTTATTGTAAACTACGCAATTAGCGCTCGTATGTCAATACCTTCTGAATATGTATACCATCAAAAATGTCAAACTTTACGATAGAAACGTCAGCAGTATACTAGTTTAGCGCAATCCCGAAATATAAATGGCAATCCTCATATCAAATATAAATTGTGGAGGTTAATAAAATTAAAAATATAAATGTAGTTTTTCAAATAAAAAAAATAATTCTATGGAATTCCAACCATCTTCCCCAAGATAAATATAGATTCTTTTAAATTGCAAAAAAAAAATCATCTGAAATTTTTCATTGAACACATACTTCTAAAAAGGTGGGCCATCCCTGATAAAATAATATGTATACAATATAAATTATGAATCTTCTATAATTTTTGTATTCCTCCGCCATTGATGTCAGTAGTGTATTTTTTCATTTAAGTCTCTTCAACATCTGAGGGCATATAAACTTTAAACGATATACAATATATATTAATTACGATACGTATTGGTACCCAATTGATATAAATAAATTTTCACAGGACTCTTTGGTCCCACACCCCTAGGCTGTTTTTAATTAAATAGACATGTTTTTAATTAAACAATAAAAAAAATTTTATTCGAAACAAACCTAAAAATTTCCATTTGTTAGAGTGTTCGAATATTTTGAATAATTAATTATAGGGCATCGGCCACACATTTTTAATTCAACATCTGTTATTAAATAGGTTATATGGTGAAACAAAATTTTATAATTTTTTTTCTCATTTTGATGAATCATCATTATCATCATCATCATTTTGTATTGATTAAATGTCAATGATGTTTCTAAAAAAATTAATAATAATTTATTTTCTAATTAAAAATCACTTTTATTCATTTCCATAATCAAGTTAAATTATTCAAAATATGCTTAAAAATATACAATTTGCAATTTATAATTTTTTTTTTAATTGGTGTCCTTTGCTAATGAAATATTCAAATATCAGATGGTTACTAAATGGTTAAAAATAAGCATCTCTATTTACCCAAAATTTAAATTTAATTCTTCTTCTCTCATTATTTTCAATTTAAATACATTTGTTTGTCTCATCAGTTTAGTGTCAATTTGTTAATCAAGAATTTTATTAGTATTTTAAAAATTCTTTATATATTTGATATCTTTTGTACATTCGTCCGGGGCACCATTTTGGCTGTAAGTGTGAGAAAAATATTGCTGTGTTATTAATAGAAAATTTCACATATCGATTTTTTCGTTCGCTAAAAATTTACAGTGCGTTTTTATAGAAAATAAAAAATATGTACCTTTATTTAAAATATATATATATATATATATTCTTAAGGTACGGCAATTTATCTTTTTGTCAGGGGCGACGTAACCGCTAGAGCGGGCGCTGTATGTAATTTATGTTTTTACTTCTATATTTTGTATAAAATGTAAAATTTTAAAAAAGATAACCTAGAGGTCCAATCTAAATAAATTTTAAGGTCAAGAATATTTCATCTAGAAGGAAGAAGGAGGTATTCTAATTTTACCAAATATTACTTGGTGAGATTTTGATAGTTGAGTACGATTGGACTATTAGTCCTGCTTATGGGCAAGTCTTCTCAAGTTCTTCTGGTCCAATTAAATTCAAAATATAGATCTAGTGTCATTTATTTATGAAATTATATCAACTTTTGGTTCTCATTTTTTTTTTTTTTTTAAAGACTTTTCGGCCTCTGAAGCCATATAGACTTGAAACGATACACATTTATTTTGTACTTGTAATCCAGGCATATCAATTAATTTCAATAAATTTACATCAGACTGCCTGGGATCCGAACCCCTTGGCTTTTAAAGTTATTAATAGTGACAATGTATCTTTAACCACTCAGCCACGAGGGGGGGGGGGGGTCAAATTTAATTTTGAGAAAACCATAACTAAGGCTATCATTTCATTCCCTTTATGCCATTCTTACCAATTCTACTTCAAGCATCGTCTTATGTCGGGCCAACTTTTTTGTTTTGTTTCGGGTGCATATCTCTTTGAGTTGTGTTGATCTTTATAAATTTTATCACTCAAATTTGTTAATGAAAATATTTTTTCAAACCTCTGTCCTTTGGAGCAGACATAAAATGATTTACGATCAAAGGATTAATGGTTCGCTTCTGATCTGAACGATAAAATTTATTTAAATAAAATTCGCTCCTGATTAATATAAATTGATATAAAAATGGACGAAGTCTATATGCCCTGAAATGCCTTAAAAACTTAAATAAATAAATAAAATTAGAAAAGAACTGTGTTTATTATTTGAGAAGAGTTTATTTTTCATTCCAAAGTGACAAATTGGATTCCAGGACAGCCCCAGTCACAACGGGAAATATGATAAAGCTCTCATAGATAGATAGAGTTGTGTTAACATGTTTAATAGAAGATGCAGAAAGTGGGAAAATATTTTATCATTTTTTTATTATTAAAAAATAACTTATTTCACTAATCTTTTATTTAATATTCTATTTTTAATAAGAAAAATTATTTTTTTGGAGAAAATAGAAATTAAAATCATCACTCATTCGACAATTTGCCTGATTTAAAAGTTTAAATACTTTGTGGGAAAATTTCATCGCTAGGATTTTTTTTCAAAGTCACTGACTGGAAGAAAGAACATTTTGAAATATGACTTCCTCTTATTCTTTGAAGATTAGAAACAATACAAAGGAAAAACACAACAGGAAATATGTTGAAGCATAGAGAAGGTAGTCACAATAATCTTAACTTATTAAATTACCTCCTTAATGCACAGTCATTTATAAATAAAAATACTTCCAAACCCTTTTCGATTCTTTTATTTATTAGTACATTTTTTCTATAATAAATCTGGGATTAGTCGAGGATTTTCTCAGGCCTGATAATTTATTTTAATAATAATTACTCGAATATTTAGATAGGCCTCTTCTCTTTCAAAGACCCTGAGAAGTCGCTAGGACAAGTCCGTCAGATCCACCATTTTGTCGGTTTGCACATCACATTAATTTTTATCTTAATATTAATATTTTTACTCAAATTTCTTTTTCTTGTCTTCTCTTTTTGCTCATTTTCTAAATATACAATTTCGTTTGAATTAATTTTCATATTTAATTCAAAAATCTCTTGATAACAAAAATAAAGAATGTTTCTAATATTTGGACAAATATTCATTCTCATTTGAACGTATATTATGAACCTGAAGATTAGTTGAAATCTGAAATTTTTTATAAAAAGGTAAAAAGTGAGTTATAGAGAAATTTGGATGTTTTTTTTTTTTTTTTAGTGACATTTGGAACCTAAAGTCTGGAGAACCAAAAAGGGCTAGAGGAATAATGGGCCTCATTAAAACATAATAATAATAATAATTAATCAATACACGAAAAAATATATATTACTGAATCAACATTCACAAAGCATCCACATTTCACCCTGGCTCTTAGAGCACAGAGGCAAAGCTCTTGCTTTATGGTCTAAGCTTCCTCTTCTTAAATTATATTGCCCATGAACGAAGCCTAAATGCCCTCAGATGCCGGAAAACTTTTTTTTAAGTCTTTCGGCGTCTGAAGCTATTTAGATTCCGTCTTTATTTATTTATATTAATTGGTAGTCAATAAAATATAAATAAATTTTTGTCGCTGAGGACGGGAAGCAAATCAATGAACTTTGGTACATGAAGCGAGACCTCTACCCCTGCAGCAAGGGACAAGGTTCCGAAAAAGACTTAAAAATATTAATAAATATTTTTTCTACAACAGTAATAAAAAAAAATTTTAATTTTATATACAAACCATAAAATTCCTGGTATTTTGGATTTAATATAAACTTAAATAATTTATTTTATTAATTAATCATTTTCAAACATGTAAATATATTGGGAAAATTATTCATTTGTTATTTAATGAATCGTTTCGACATTGAATATATTATATTTTTTGATATGGAAATTGTTTGATAAATAAAATATGTACTACAATTATTTCTTTTTTGTTCTGATAACAAATGTAATATTTTTTCCCTAGACTAGTAAAAATAGGAATATAAACAAGAGGTATGTTAGTAAATGTAAGTGCGCATGCCCTCTCTCGTCACCTCCCTCTCTTTATATGAGTGGGCTCCATGTACATGTGTGCGCATGTTCTTGTTGTATATGTGTGTGTCGCTCCAGAAGTAAGCGAGTGAGTCTCTCTCCGGTTTGCGTTTAGTCTGCTTTTTTGCGCCCCGAAGTGAACTATAAGTGCTTAATCAAAGGGACGCGGAAAGGGAAAGAAAGGCCGGGGTTCGGTTCCCAGACCCAAACCCTAATTGTGTTCAGTGTTTTTGTTTGTGTGTTTATTTTCGACAATCTACAAATCAGGTATTTTTCATAATCTAAGAGAATTATTTAAAAAATGATGGATATTATTATTATTTTTTATCATTTTGGCTGATTAATTTATTTTTGTACAAATTATTAGTTTAAGGAAAACCGCTGCTTAAAAATAGAATTTTGTTTTCATTTAAAATGTTAATACAATACCGTATAGTTCGTGAGTTTAACTTGATAGAATAAATATTATAGCATAAAATAAGGAATATTGTAGTTTCAGTTTAACAACATTTCGGTGTTCTTTAAAGCTTAAATCCCTCTTAAAAAAATGTCAATTGCTTCAAGCATTGGTAATTAGGCTTACAAATCTCCTATTGTGATCTGGACTGTCATGGTTTTTAAAAAAAATTTATGTTAAAAAAAAAAAACGAACCTAGAACAATTGCATCTTAAACACAATATTTGAAAAATTAGACACTGACGGGATTCGAACCCATGGTCACTTAGGAAATATTCTTTTTTCATTGATATTAGTTGTGCAAAAAAATCAGTCAACTGGAAAAAATAGATAAATGTGCGCAAATTGGAGGGGCAATAATGTGCGCTAGTTTAAAAAAAAATCTCATAAAAACATTTCGGATAAGGAATTCAATTTTTGAATTTTCTAAATTTTTTTTTAAACAAAAAATAATCCAATTTAAAAATTTAGGAGCTAATTTTTATTCTATTCAAAAATTTGTGAATTAAAGAATTTTATTAATTTTTTTGTCTTTTCGGCATATAGGCTTTAAACGATAAACTATATATATTAATTACAATACTTATGTGCAGTCATGTGCATGTAATCCAGGCATATTTATTTATATCAATTGGTTTAAATAAATTTTCAACGCACTCGTTAGGATTCGAACCCACATCCCTTGGCTTTGAATGTTATCAGTAATGACAATGTCAATATCTTCCCCTCTCGGGAGGGGGGGTCTAATTGATATTTTTAATTTTATTCCTTTGTAATTACCCATAAAATTTATATTAACTAGGCCGTACAAATGTTATGCTGTTCTAGAGAGACCACCCACTATGAAATAAATATTTTCTATTTTCAAATACGAATCTTCATTTTACCTTTTCTTACCTATATATGAAATATATAGTGAGAAAGAATTGCGATCGCAAAAAAAAATCGAGATTTCAACGGAAATACACCTTTTGAGATACCCTGAGTCTAAAAAAATGGGTTTCGCGAAATGGTCTCTATGTGTATGTGTGTGAGGACAAAATTTCTTAAAAAGAACGAAAAGAAAAATTTTATATTTAAGCTAGATACCCTCGTCGGTTGCACTTAGAAACCTTTTGAATAAAATCGGCCAATGGGTATTAATGTACTGCTTTTAGTTTTTTTTGATTTTGTTAAAATTCGCTCTAATAATTTTGATTAAGATAAATATATATATATATATATATTTTGATTAAGATATATATATTAATCAAAATTATTAGAGCGAATTTTAACAAAATCAAAAAAAAAACTAAAAGCAGTACATTAATACCCATTATCAAATTATTTATTAGGTAGTCTTTGAAATGTATAAACTCTTCCCCCTCCACAAAATGTTTAGGGGCCCCCTTTACTCTTGTACGTTTTTTTGTTATTTTTTCTAAGCAACTAACGATATTAATTAAATTAACTGTTCATTGTTTCTATTAAGGGATGAATTGGAGAAAGGCTATTTAAAATTTTACTAATCGGGGATACGAATCCGCATCCCTTAGTTTTCAAAGTTTTTAATAAGAGAAATCCCAAGATAAATATTCCAAACTAAGGAATTATTTTTAAAATGTTTTCCTGTATAACAAGGGAATGTGAAATCTTTTCACGTTTATTATACTTTATCATAATGATCGGTTAAACTTGATAAAAAAAATTTGTTTTGATCATTCATTCTTCAGTTACAATTTAGAAACCAAGAATTTTACATTTAAATACAATACTTTATTTTAAATATGGAGCCCTTTCCCTCCCCCATCAATTAAAAAAAGATTAATATGATTAAATAAAATGGGGTAGCTATCGTCTACAATGTGAACATAAAATGATATAAGAACTAAATTGACTGACACATTTTGGTTGCAAGTGGAGATATTATTTATGGTATTAAATATCAAATATATGACAACATTTGTTTTTCTAATCTAAGTTTTTAATTAATCATTTATCTATTTTATATTAAATGATAAGGTGTAAATTTACCTTTATCCTGTTTTGATAATTTATATAACAAGTATCGTAATAAATATATTGTGATTGTTTAAATGTCTCAGATGTCGAAAAAACTTAAAAAAAAAAGAATAATGGCTTCATTTCCACATTTTGTAGGGCACAAGCTACTAAATCCCCAATTAGACCCCAAACTTAATTAAAAGTAGTTTTTTTTATAATAAAACATTTGAGGTCCAGAGGAGGGACCTGCCCATTGTCCTCTTAAATGTCGCTTTTGCTAATCCACGTTATTATTAACTTTAGGCTAATGTTACTTTTTACTATTATTATATAAATACGATATTTGAGTAAGTTTTTTAAATTCTTTGAATTTTATCACGATTTTTATATATATATAAATTATTATTATTATTTAACCTTTTTAATTTACCCTTATATCATCCATTGATAAAATAATATATACAAAAAATAATAAAAATAATATATCTTATCGCATATAAATTAGTATTACGTACTAGGCGATTAATCATTGATTGAGATTTTCATTCAAAAAATGATAATATTTCTTTATATTATCCTCTTGATACTCATTCTTTTATTACGAAACAAACAACACAATGTCATGGAATTGTGATTTTAGGCACGCAGAAAAATTTTTAAGTTGGAGCATTTGTCAGAGGAGGATTGCTTGAGCCCCCCACTCTCTGGATACCGCCTTACTCGTTATATAACTTATATTAGCGTTTCCCAAAATTTTTGAGTTTGGTGGGGAATTTTCAGTTATACTATTGCTCGTATTAACAAAAATTTAAGAATAAACCCTATTTAAAATGAAATAAAATTTTTAAGCTTGAGTAATTAATTGCTTAAAAAAATATTTATTAGAATAATTCGCGGCGCCCTTGGCGCACTCTTTGAGAACTTCTGCCTTATCTGAAAAATTCATTCTTTAAGACTTTAAGATTATTTTCAAATCTCAAATTTTTGGTCCACTTTTTTAAACAATCTTGTTATATATGATTCAAAATATCAAATTTTTCCTGACCGAAAAATATCTTATTTATTATATAAAACAAAAATATAAAAAGTCATCATCTGTCTACAATGGAATGCATAAATTCGTTTTGCTTACTGGAAAATCAAAATATCCAACTTTTCTGATGAATTGCTCCTGAGCTACTTGAGTGAACTACACATTCTCATTTAAAAGATTGGACACTGCACATGCGTGGTCCATTCAATGGGATCAGCAATCAAACAAAGTCATTTTTACAACCCTTGATAGAAAAAAAAATTAAATTATATTTTACATAATTAATAACTTATATAACTGAAACGAACGGATTCAAAAATTTTACTATAAAAATTATTTACTCAAGAGAAGGACAACAAAAAAGGATAATATTACAATAATTTCTCTACTTCTCTCCTTTTTGCACCATTCTCCAGGACTAATCAAGGTATCAATACAATTCTAACCGTGAAAATATTAATAAAAGGGTATTTTTGGAAAATTTTTATACGAGTATATTAAAGAAGAATTAAGCCAGAATATTTAAGCATTTGACTCTTATGTTGAATTTATAATAAAATACTCTTGTATTATTAATACCAGTGTTAAAATTGTATTGACATATCCGAACAATCTGAGTAGCGCCTAAATTATTTGAGGGAAATTGAAGTAATTGTTTTCCAAGTTGATATCTCCAGTTATACAATTATTAATTAATTATTACATTCATGAAATAAAATAAGGGTTGGATGGGAAGCTAACTTTAGAAACGATGAGTCCAGAATGGGATTGTTACTTTTTATACAAGTATTTATTAAAATAAATTATTATTATAGGATTCAGCTTGAATTGTCTCGAAGAGTGAAATCGTTAACATCCTACTTCCAAAATTTTTCAATTATAATAAAAGCTATTTATTTTGAAATTGATTATTTATTACCAATTAAAGTAAATTTTAAATTCCTCTATTCACTTACCTGAATTGGCAATTTAAGTCTTTGTATTTCTAACTAAGTTTATGATAACTCCAATTGCTAAAGGTTTATAATCCTCATTTCCTTGATTTTTTTTTATTATCAAGTACTTTTTATTACTTTTATATTTTCCATTTGATGATGGGGAGATTTAGATTAAACAAAAATTATTACCCAATTAACATTTAAACCAATTAGGAATAATGCCATGTCCCTTGGTGCAGAGATAGAAGTCTCGCCTCACGTACCAAAGGTCAGTGGTTCGCTTCCCGTCCTGAACGACAAAAATTTATTTATATTATATTAGCTACCAATTAATATAAATAAATAAGGATGGAGACTAAAATGACTTAAACAAAAATAGGAATAATGATTTAATATTCCACCTGCCTTAAAATAAATGAATATCATTTTAAATTAAACTATTAATTTTATCCGCTTTTATAATGATCACTAGCATCTTTTTAATAAATTATTCGCATATCGTTTAAAGATCCAATAAAACGAATTTTTCAATCCAATTTTTAAGTCTGAGGCCATTTCGACTCCGTCCTTATTTATTTTTACCAATTAGTAGCCAATATAATATAAATAAATTTTTGTCGCTCAGGACGGGAAGCGAACCGCTGACCTTTGGTACGTGAAGCCAGAGCTCTAGCTCTGTACCAAGGGATAGGGCAAACAATCGAGGTTAAAATTAAATGCAAATTATAACAATCAAATTTATTTGATTTTTGATAACCTATTTCAATTTTATAGGTGTTGGTGTTTAAGTGACTTAGTTGTTGTTATTTAACACTTTACGATAAAAAAATAAAATGGTCTTGACTCCCATCTAGAAAAGAGAGAAAACTGACTACTCAACAACAACAACAACAACAACAGCGACAGCTGGTCATAAAACAAAGAATTGACTTTTCATGTTGCCACCCATTAACAGCTTGGTTAGCACCGTAGGGGCCGCCGTTTGGTCATTTTCTATAACAAAATTTAAAAAAACATGGTAATGTCAGTTAAAAGAGAAAACAAAACAAATGGGGGTTTTGACCTCAGGATTTAGAAATCAGTAAAAAAAGATAAAAAAACTAATTGCTTTTGCATTTCGGGTCACTTGCCCTCTCTCTCTCTCTCTCTAAAAGGGGACGTTTTATAATACAATAAATAAATACCACTACATATAATAACAAACATCTCGTTCCTCTTATTTTATACAACGAATCAATTATTCTGTCACTCCTGAGATAGAAATCTCCAAATTGTGAAATCATACGTCTTATATTTCATGTGAGTGAAATTTGCAAGACTGTGATAAGATTTTTTTCTTTCCCAAAGATTAAAATAAATAATTTTGATGATGAAATAATAAGAAAAAAAGGGTTATAAAATTTAAAATTATATATAGTGTATATTTTAATAAAAATTTATTAGTAAGTTGGTCTTTTGGGATGTCTACCTTTGAGAAGCAAAAATGAACGAATTTATCCATTCCATCATGGCAAATAATAAATTTTATCTCAAGTAAAAATATTATTCTACACATAAAGTGAATTTTAATTAATAAGTTTTTGAAAATATTTATTAAACCTTTAAACAAAATAAAAGTACAAGAATTTTAAATTTTTGACATAATCGAAAAGTTTTAGCAAATATTGATAAAAGTATAACCACTGAAAAATCTGGAGAAAATAAATGGAAAGCATCATTACGCCAATACTAAATACATTAATTTCCAAATAAAAGTCAATTTTGCCAAAAAATGAAGCTGACCGATTTTCGCATCAAATCCTTCCACTACTTTGAGGGCTTTAAGGGACATGTTATTGTTAAAAGCAAATAAAAATACAAATATTTTAAATATTTGAAATCATGTTAAGGCTTTAGCGTTTTTTTTAAATTTTAAAATTTACAAAAGAAGCAAAATTTGAATTCAAATGTTCCTTAAAGCTCTCAAAACAATTGAAGGGTTTGGTGTAAAAATCGGTCAGCTTTATTCTTTTGCAAAATTGATTTTTTATATGGAATTTAATGGAATTAGTATTGAGTATATTTTCGTGCAATAAACGGGCAGCTACTTGGCATTGACTTTAATGCTATCTAATTATATTTCATAAATAACTTTTTTCTTATTTAATAAATTAATGTGAATTTTTTAATCGATATAGTATTATAAAACATAATTCTTTAAAAAAAAAAAACAATTTAAAATTCTTAAGAGGAACGAGTTCACCAAAGTTGACGATTTTTAATTAATATAATATTTTTATTTTTTCCGCAGACATTATCTTTCAAGTGATTTCAAAGAATAAAAAAATCTTTTTATGAACTTGTTATAATAATACTTATGTATATTTATTTTACTTAAGTGTTGATTTATACATTTATTTCATTCCGGACTTTCGTCTCGAAAAAAATATCTTCACATTAATTTTTTTTTTTAAGTATATGAGAAAATCAATTAAAAAAATAAATCACAAGTTTTTTTCTCTAATTCTAGTAAAAATCAAATAATACTTCCTTTGAAGCGCAAAGCTGAAAATTGAATTAATATCCTATTAAAGCCCTGATCGGGCCGGAATTTTTGACACCGTATACGTCCGTCTCTGTCCGTGCTCCCGCCCATTATTTTTTTATTTATTCTAGCTGTTTATACCTGTCTGAAAATTTTTCTACGAATCACTTTTTCTTTAATTTATTACAAAGAAAAAAAAAAAGAATAAAATTGAATCGAGCATGCACTTATACAGATAAATTTTCGGGGGGGAGGGGGGGGGAACTTCTTATATATTTCGGAGAAAATTTTTACTTTTTACTTTCTCCTGCCTTTAGGGAAAGTATTCAGTATTGCAAAAAAAAAATCGTTTAATAGTTGAGACTTTAATTAGATATTAATATTTAATAAACGAATGCTCAAACTATCACTAATAATATATATGTATTCATTGCAAATATATGCTTTGGTCACCCTTCAATCTAAATAACAAATGCCCTTACTGTTCCTTTCTCGGGTTCTCTGCCGATTTTTAGATATTTTATTTTTCCAATAAATTTTTTTTATATAAATATATTTTCAAGTTATTCTTCAGGTTATTCAAATAAATAACCTAATAAATAAAGATAAAAAATAAATATTTATTAATATTTTCTTTTTAATTTGAACATAAAATTAATTTTATTGCCTATTTAGATAGTATATAGTAGTACATTTTCTATAAACTATAAGAGAGAGAGAGAGAGAGAGAGTGATTTTGTATTCAACTCATAACCGAAAGGACCTATAGCCTTAGGTGCGTTTTAAATCCTGATTAATTCAGATTGCTAGTTGGTAGAAGTTGATGGTTAATCTCTAGATAGATAATAGGTGACATCAAGAGGATGAAACAACAACGACTTTATTTACTTATGATTATTAAATCTATTTTATAAAAAAAAACTAGCTGCGTAGCCCGCCTTATCCGAAACTAATATCGGTCTTTTTCTATTATTTTTACACGTTACCTCCTTCCCACCTCCACCCCTATGAGGAGATTGTAAGTTATATGTGTTTGTTGAAATTGCTCCAGAATTATAATGAAACATACATATATATATGGATATAATAGCAATCCAATAATTTTTATTTACTAGTTACTGCTTTAATCTGATTCAGAAAACAGTTTCAAATTAGATCCCAAAATCTATAAATCTTATTAATCAAATTAAAAATTCAGAAATGAAAAAAAAATTTGAGTTTAATTTTTAGATAGTTTTATAACAATAAAACCCAACTACTACTCTAATATGATCCTTATATTTAATTTTTAATTTCGTTGGTCTAGCATTAAATACTATCAACTATTTTGAAGACATTGCTCTTTTAATATTTCTCAGATAAAATCGTATCAAAATTGGAAAAGCAATTGTCTAGCGTTGTGAGAATGGAAACATTAGACAAAATGCGCTTTGGATTCCAGAAATTAGTTTTTGTTTGGTTGCTGGAAACCAACTCAACAATGGCGCTCTTGATTCATTGTTCTAGAGCGGTACACGCATGCGCAACATTTCTAGGGAGAAACACGAAATAATTTTTGCAACCCATGATATTAAAAATTTTAATATGAAATATTTTATTATCAATAAATAATGATTATTTGCCATTTTTCATTGATACTTATTAATATCTAGTACAAAATATGAAAATGAAGAGTTATATATATCTACAAATCTTATCCAAATTATTATTATTTTTATTAATATAGTAGTCTATGGGTAAAAAATTATTTTAAAATAGATAATTCTAATATCCATACAAAGAGATCAAAGACTGTAAAATTATAAATTTTAACAAAAAAAAAAAATAATAATAATAAAAATATTGGATGACGTAAAATTAGGAATTTTCTTAATTTATAAAATATATTTTCTCTCTCTGTCTTTCTCTTTTTCTAAGTGATTAAAATCAAGATAAGTTAATTAGGATATAGGCCTGACAATCAGCACCAATGTTCTTCATTCTTTTCGTGTATTCCTGATTGTCTAAGCAGATAATTGTTTTAATTGAATTGGCATTGACGTCACTGAAACTTTTATAAACTATCCGGGGGGGTTCTAATCAGTTGTTCAATTAACTTTATCTAAAAGAGAGACCGATTAAGGCCAGGGCATCCTGATGGGAGGTAATTAGGAAATTAAATGCAAAAACGATTTCACCAATATTAATTGACGTTCAGCTTATTAAAAAAAAAAACTAATACTTTCTAACATTAATTAAAATAAAAAAGTACATATGAATAACTACAATAAAATTACAAATTTTAACAAAAAAAAAAATATATATTGGATTTTAAATACTATAATTGTTCTCCCACTAAAAAAAACTTTAAGTAGATAAGCGATAAATGGGACAAAAACTTTTTTATTTAATTAATTCTTTTTTGATGGTTAAAATAATTAATATAAGTTAGAAACAGGATTTTTGAGTGTAGCTCGGTGAAAAAAATAAAAACAAATTGTTTACAATGTTTTATGCGCCTGTCACGCACATCTTCAATAGTTAGAGTTCGCTAAATTTATTTTATTAAATATTTAAATACACATATTAATTTTTAACATAGATCAACTCTCTTTTGCAAAGATTCAACTGAGTGCTAGACGTATTTAATTTATTCATTTTTAAAATTATTTAAAAAATAATTTTTGTCTCATACCTTTCTTACCCCTCCAAAACAACAAATTTCTTTATAAATAGGTTTTTTGAAATAATCAGATACAAAACTTATTAATTTAAAGATCAATAATTTTTTATTCTTCTCAAAAATACTAGCTAAATTAAAAAAAAAAAAAAAATTTCCACAAATGTTTTTGTAAGAGGATATGGAATGAGTGAATTTAAAAGTGAACACACAACTTTGCATGTCAACTAACATTAATACTAACTTAGAAAAAAAAAAGATAGGTATATTGAAAGCTTTGTAATGGAAAATGATGTAATTTTGCAATTAGAAAATAACTTGCTGTCACTGTCATTCTATTCTCTTTCAAAATTATTTACCAATTATCAATAGAAAAAATCTTATTTGTTTCCGGTAGCTTTTTCTTCAATTTTACTATAAAAGAATTTTTTTTTTACAAATTTTTCTATTTGATATTAAAAAAAATCGGTTGGAAATTTAATGTCGTAATGTTATTATTTAGAATAAGCAAAAAGCCAAGGTTCTCTAACCAAGTACGGCAGAGATAAAAATTATCTTTTGATTAAGAGTAAATGTAGAGTATCCAAAGCGTATAATCAACTTTGATGCTGTAATATGAAGTTTGATGTTATGATATGCTTATAATAGTTTATATTTTTCTTTATCAAATTATAAAATCTCTTCTCTCTCTGTCGAACTTGCCTATTCTATATAATGTATTTTTCTCTAATCGCATTTTTAGTCTTCTCAACAAAAGATGACTACACAAAATGACCCGGAGACGAAAATTCGGGACAGGTCTCGAATAATTTGATTATAAATAATGAGAAATCATTTTTTTGGCGTGAAATTTGGGTTTCTCAATATGATCAGTGACAGGCAGTAGAATAGCCACAATTTTTGCTTGGAGAGCCCACTAGACTTTGGGAGAAGTGGGGGAGGGAAGAAGGTGAACCTAATAAAATTTTTCTTGACTTTAAAGTTATTGAAATTTTTTTTTTTTAAAGTAAAATTTTTAATTTTGCAATTTTTTGTCTTTGAGGAGGAGGAGGTGTGTTCCCCTCCCTAAATACAGCATTATTAATGGAAATCTCTTTACCTCTTAAGATATGCCTTTTGCATTTTTGAGCTCAAAATTAATATAACACTTAGCTAAAAACATTAATTATTATCTATATTTAAATCGAATCAATCAGATATTCTTCCTCCAAAATAGAATTACATTAAATTTCAAGATCGATATGGATTGACATGATTGCATTGATTTGTGGGCTCGCTGAGACCCTTAGATGAGGAATGCCATCCAGGCATTGGGTGCAATCCAAGCTGACGTGCAGATAATATTAATGATCTATCAAAAGATCTCACTCTGAACATTTGTCTTTCACCTTTGACTTCTTCAATTGATTTCTTATTAAGAGTATTAGGGATTGAATAAACTTAAAGGAGGGGAGATTTTCAGATTCCTCAAAGAAATAATGGTTACAATTTTAATTTGTCATTTACATTAATTTGTAATATTCTATATTCTAAAAAACACGAGTTATTATTTGCCCTACTCGTAACGTCATCTCGTTGGAAAATATGATTATTGGTAGTGAAGAGAATGTTTTACTCTATTTCCTGCCACACTGCGCTTCCATTTTCAAATAAATATAGATCCTTCTTTTACCAAATTGTACTATAATAATTTCGAAGATTACAATCTTTTATAAAAACAAACAAATATTTACTTTCTGATGGTCTCAAAAATTTCTCCACTCCAAAACTGTTGGTGAGGAGGGAATAGGAATAAACATTAATAATTTCTTTATTAGTCCATCTCTATCTAAGGAAATTTGTACCACTTAAAGATTTTATAAATTATTTATTTCTTCATGACCATCATTATAATAAATTCTTTTGATGATGTTACATTACATATTATTTAATCGAACAAATGTTTTCTCATAATTCTTGATTAGATTCTTAAAAAAGACGTCAGGGAATAAATATTGAGGTGAAGGTTCAAGACATGAATGCATTTCAATCACTTATATTAAATCATAACTCATCTCTTAAAGTTAAATCATTATCTAATAAGTATACATCTTATTATTATGAAAAAAGCTACTCTTGATTATATCTATGTATGTACCATGTATGTATGTAAATTTTTACATGAAAACTAAAAAAAAAAAGAAAAATTTTTTTTATGAAAAAAAATTATTTTTATGAAATTTTGTGTATTTACAATTTTTCGGGCGCGGAATCAATTGCCCTAGGTTTCATCTTTGGGAAAATACAAGTATATTTAAATACTGTACCGATTAGGATAAAATTTTCAGCTTCTAACGATTTTGATGAAATTAGCAAATTTTTTTTTTGCTTACTCTTTGCGGTTGCAGAGCTCATATAGGATCTACAAATTTAATGTGAATAGGTTTTAAATATTGAAATTTCGATGGCTTCCAGCGGGCGTTCAATATTTTTGTTCCATGAGGCCCATCCGAGGATCAGCATTACTTGACCTTGCTTGACAACGAAGATCTTGGTGGCTTCTCTCAGGCATATTTTATAATATTGGCCGGTATATGTATCCCATTCAAATGGTCCTGAAGTAGGAAAAAAGAAAATTAATCTTTGACCTTCCTATACGTAAAAATTAGCTTTATAAGTTGAAATTATAATAGCTTTAATATAAACTAAAAACTTATTGATATATCGAGATTTGCTCAAAATTATTATTCTGGAAGGCAGACCACCCAAATAATAACACTCTCTCTTACAATAAATAGTTCTTTCATGTATGAGGACTTAAGGGGTAACAAATTTTATATTTAACATATGCCTTTTTTTCAAGATTATATTTTACGAACAAATGGATTCTTAAAAAATTAAAAAAATCCATTAAAAAATAAATGGTTTTTAAATCCCGACAAGGTACAATAAATGAATGGTAAATAAATCTTAATTAAGGTCTAGAAGTTTTAATCCAATTGAAGAGAAATTTAGTTTCATAACTGGAGGTCTTACAGTAGCTCCTACTCCTTCCTCTCCCTTCCTTTTCATAGAATCCATAAATCACTATTTCTAAAGTATTCCTTATAGAATAAGTAAGACCTCCATTGCTTGGAACTCCAACCTCCTATTTGACTTACGTAAGTAAAAAA
>JAAAKE020055888.1:4406-16362 GCA_010014785.2 Anisolabis maritima
TTTCTAAAAGTTTTTATCTCTTTGAGACGAAGAAAAATCAGAAAGAGGGAAATAAATTAACATTTTTTATTTTTATGATCATTTAATTTCTGTATAAGCAAGGATAATATTTGAATAAAATCCTTTAAGTCAATTCAGGAAATGTGGTCTAGTTCAAAATAAACTAAAACCATTTATTAGTAAGCAAACACACACAACCATTTTTTTAGACTCAGGGGACCTCAAAACGTGTATTTCCGTTGAAATTTCAACTTTTTTTTGCGATCGCAATACTTTCTCACTATATATTTAATATACAGGCAAGAGAAAGTAAAAAATCAATATCCTTCAGAGAAAATGATGTCACGGTTGTTGTTCAAGCAATTAAAGATAGAACTATAGATTGTATTATCCTCCTCAATTATAAGTGGACAACCTTTCTTAGGTTTCGTCTTAATGGACAATTAGAAGACCTATATGAATTCCAAAAATAATACATATAATAATAGGTAAAACATTATGGAATTGATGATTTTGAATTTTTAATATATAGCTCTCCCAATTATTCTTAAAGATGAAAACAAAGATAGAGGTTGTCCAATTTTTTTGAAGGGGGTAGTATATGATTTTTTTTTTTTTATTTTAATAATTTTATTTTGTATTTATTTATTCATTATGGATATATATATATTTTTTATGATTTATGTCAACGATGAATAATACTTTTATAGACAAATTTTTTTTTGAAAATATTTATAATTACAGAACAGAAAAAATAATATGATAGCTATTGTTATCTTAAAATCTTTTTATTATTATTGATTTTTCTATCAATATGAGGTTTATGGAAATAATTTTGAAATCAATAACAATTAATTTTGGATAATTTCCACTCTTGTTTTGAAAAGCACTCACATGGATATGTCTGGAACTAACAATCATAAATTACTTTATTGATAACTGGTTGGTGTTGACGTACGGCATGCAGTTAAAATTCAGATTTCTTGTCCATCAGATGATGGTGTATCATATTTCGACGAATTACGACATGATGGAACGATGCCAATTTCTTTCGTAACGCTCCGAATTGGTGAGTGACACCTTTAATTATATTCGTATTGTGCATCATTTACCCTGACATTGAGACTTTTTGAAATTTCTTTTCTGCGCCATGTTTATAATTTAGTCTTGAAAAAAGGCACGAGTGACGCTCGAAACGTCGACTTATTTATTTCATTTTTTCTCCTGGCTGGTTCATCCTATATTTTCCGTTCTTCTTGATAATTTATATTTAATTTGAATTTTAGAAGATGTAAACAAAATTATACATTGTGTTTCAATCTGATCGGACCAAATGTTACTCTCCACTTCCTCTCAAAAGTTAAAATAATGATTGTTTTTCTTTTTCTTCTTCCAATTCGAACGTCGGTGTTACAGAAGGGGAAAGCAGGGAAGGAGAGGGGGAAGCCAAGTATCGGAGGCACTTTACAACTTCCATCCTTACTCTAGATGAGCTTTGAACAACGAAACTACTTAAGGCCAGCAAGTACAATTAGGCGGATCTATTGATGTGACTAGTGACTAGAATAGATAGCGGCTGGACAATGAAGCTTGTGACAACTAGGTACTCCCTACTATGATATCAAAAATAGACGGATCGAATGTGGAAATTTTAGCGAAACTGATTTCGTCATGTTGTCCGAACTCAAAGAAAACAAAATTTTATATTTCAAATAGAATTTCTAGATCTATCAAAATTTCAGTTAACTTCTATATAATAAAATTCTGTTTATCTATTAATTTTTCAAACTCTTAAGATTCCTGGAAGTACCCATAAAGTGGTCTTTATACAAAAAAACAGGCCCCAGAATGACTCAGGTATATTGAGTGAAGATACTATTGAAGAAAATATTTCTTCGATTATTTAAATTTTTGTTTCTGAATTTGACATTTTCCCTTCATAATGAAATACAAAAAATTCGTATTTTTGAAATATATATATAGGTTAGCATGAAATTAATTCGTTACTTTTATTATTAAGTAAAATATTCATTATACAATTTTCCAATGTTTAATTATTAATTAATAAACATATTTGTGACTAAAGGGAATTTTTAGAAGAACAAATATCAGTATATGATTAATTTTTATTTTTTAAAATCTGAAAATTTTTGTTTGATATCTCCCTTCGTGTTTTAATCCAAAATTTTCAGTTATTTCTTAAAAAACAAAAGTAATCAATCATACTTTTAACAAAAGTGAAGCCTTTCTCGGAATTTCAGAAAAAGTCACTTTAGGCCTATCATAAGCTCGTTCTCCCATCTTCCTCGCTTTTTAGCCTCCAAAAGTAGGGGAACCTACCAAGTCAAACCAAATAAATATAATTATTTAAAAAAAAAAAAAAAAAATTAACTTTAAATAAATACGAAGAAAACATTCTATCTTTGAAACCCATATAAAATTCGGGATAACTCTATGAGTGGACTATTCATGGGAAATAAGCCTACCGATACTATGCGCAATTAGAATTATTTAAATAAAATTTAAAACCATCCAATCACTTTTCTTTTGCGCTTGTGCTAAAATAGAGCACTTAAACATCAATTACTCCGTTAATAGTTAAAAATTAGAAAATTTATCGGGAAATACGAATAAGTGATAAATTGGGATAACATGCAAGGACGAATTCTCTTTGTAATCTGAAGTATAATAAAGATAAATAGGAAAATATTCTTTGTTGGTATGAACATTTTTTATTGCAATCGAGGGTTTTATAACCATACCAATATCCTTATTTGTATTTTATCTATTCCTATTTATTTTAACAAATTATTATTTCTAGCAGGAATATATTAAACTTTTCAATTTCTAATTAAATGGTTTAGACAAAATTTGAAACATATCCTTTTTTTTAAATTGATTTATTTAAAAATTCTTTGTTAAGTTTAAAATAATATACAATTCGAAGTGCTTTAATATTTGAAATTATTCTAATTGCAAAGAACTTAATTTGAACAAAGAGTTGAGGAGTTAAAATTTGATAGTATTCCCCTTCTCCTTTTTTAAGCATAAACAATAAATAGCAGGCGTGAGTGATTCATAAGAAAAAACAAGAGGGGGGGGGGGAAGTGGAAGGAGGCAGGGAGGGACCTTTAATAAATAAGAGAGGCATGTAAAACAAAGAAGGCCTATATATTTGGAACAGCTGATAGCTTTCAGGTTCAAGTACGAAGGGAAAAAGATGAACAAAGAAGTGTCCATGAAATCACACACACTCTCACACACATCGAGAGAGGCTTCCTTCAAGTCCCAAGTGGCAACAGCGCACCTGTCTAGGCTGCCAGGCCAGAAAACTCGACACTCAGAATTCAGATGTTCGGATCGGGGCCCCCTCCGAAATCCATTCAGAATTACAGCCAAGGCTAGTCGTTTCGGAAAAAAAGTCAAGTGAATGAAGCATACAAATCGAGAGAGGCGGACTTCAATGTCAGGGCAGCGCGAGAGTGGGCAAAACTCACGGCTTTTGTCTTTCTTCTTGGATTTCTCAATACTAAAAACTTGGGTGGGGGTTTGGCTACCTTTATGTGACAAGCCCGTCACTTACTGTCAAAAAATGTCTTTAAAATTTCATTTGCTTACTAATGAACCTTCTCTGAAACATGCAAACATCGGGCTGTCTGCCAAATATCAAAAAATAAATGGATCTAAATGACGGAGGAAACTAGAATTCCAAGGTTGATTAAAGTAAAATATTGAAATAAAAGACTTATGAATGTTTTGTTTGATAACTGTTGGTTACAAATTATTACTATGTATAGACCATAGTTCCAAGTAAATAAATCACTTTTAGTATCTTTTCTAAATATCACTTGATTTACTATCATTATCAGAATATAATATTTTCTTTTTTTCTCTAAAAGAGATTATTAAATTTAAACCAAAAGTAATAATTTCAAAGTGAGTACATTAATATTCATTTAACAAAATATGAACCGAATCTATATGCTGAAAAAAGCCATAAGATTGTCAGGAAACAAAAAAAAAAGCATTCTAAAGCAGAAATTGTATGAACAATAAATTTTTTTCTTGTTCACAGAAATATACGGTGAGCTAGAGGAGAATAAAAGAAATTATTTATTTAGGTCACGAAAAAAATATACCAACTACATCTCAGGAAGTGCTGACAACCCAACCGATTTACGCCTTTATCTTAGTTAAAGGCCATTTAATTTGAAGGATCCTTTTATCTTTGTCAAGTGAACGAACTTTTAGGCCATCCTCATTTATAGGATTGGAACATCCATATAAAAAGGTTTTAGTGTCGTTTCAATTATTCAATTGTCCATAATCTTGGGTGAGAAATTTTCAATAAAAATAACTAATAAATGTAATTTATCATCTGTAGAATTAGCAAATATATACTTTTAATAGATCCCAAACATTATAAGGAAATTTATTATGATATCAAATTTTTTAGATTCACACAAACGAATATATTCAGTTTAATAATGAAACAACTTAAGGAAGCTAATAATTAGTAATGTAGCAAATAGAATCTGCAAACTGAGCTTAAAATTTAGACGCTTGGGTGACGAATAAATAACGAGTGAGTTTATTTACATTAATCTCTCTTTCTCGCATAATAACAAAAATTTTACGTGGGGTTAGCAGTGTCGGATTATTGCTAAGTGCCGAATTATTGAGGTATCGATCTAGAGAAATTCTATACTCTATTTATGATAACTTCAGTATTGGACTCTCGGCGGATGACTTGAGCGTTGTCAGTGTTGTTCGTGTCGCCACGGGAGAGTGAGTAGCCATTGTTCTTTTGTGAAAATCTGGCAACATGGGTGGTTGCCAACTTTGCCCAAAGCGCGCTCTGCAGTCCCCCCCCCCCCCACTTGATGCCTCCTTATGCTAAATACTGAAGTTTTATTATATAGAATCTAATCTATTATTCTTTTAAATATTAAGTCTCCTTTAATTTTGTTGTTCTAACCGGAGGAAAGATAACCGAAATTTTCTGTTAAAAAAATGGAAAAAAAAAGTGTAATTAATGACAATATAAAAAGCCTAAGAATTTCCTTCGTAATGATAGGAGATAAACAGATTATAAATAAGAAAACTTAAATAAGTTAAAAACGATATTCTCTATTCTGGTTTCTTTTTAGTGCATTTTCCCTTTCCGAGAAAGAGATCATTAAGTCATTACACTCGCTTTGACAGTATGTCATATATAACTCAGAACTAGTCCCGGTCCGATTTTTTATTCCCTATATCTATATCTCAATCGAAAACTTATTTTCCAACAGTGGTCCGTCCACTCGTTGAAAAATCTCGAATCCGGCCCTTATGGATCCAAAAAATGGCAAAAATATATTCTAAATTAATATTTTTACTTTGAAAAATCTTTAAGAAGAAAATGTGTCTTTTGTATGATAACTAATTTTAATTTAAATGTTGAGAGATCCAAGAAAGATTGTTAAGTAAATAAACTAATCCTTTAGTATATACAATACATTGTTTTAATATAGACTTTAAAGACAAACAACAATCTTAATGTTAAGATTTAAATATTAGAAAAATTTATAAACTAAACGAGTTAATTTAATTTATAGGCTTCTCTTGTTTTTCTCTCGACATTTTGGCAAAGACAAAGAGAAAGAGAGAGAGAGAGAGAGAGAAATTCCTATTTTTTTCGGTACAATATTAATATACTATAGGTCTGTTCTATAATACAGTAAGGTACTTCTCAGAAACACATGGACTCTTGCCCAGCTGACTATTAGTTAGTACCTGGAGACCTAACTTCGTTCTGATTTTTCTTTCAAGGGACAGGAAGAGCCAATAATAGACCTTTCAGCAGTAGGATATTTGCAGATAGACATAAGACTTAACGATTGGGTTTATTCCTTCCAACAAACAGAGTCACCCTAAATATACCGTTATATTACCAAAGATGAGACCTAGTGCAATATATCAACACCAATAGACCAAAATCATTAGATGCTGAATATTTCATCCAAAGAGGTTGAATGAATTTTTCCAATTTTGATTATTAAAAACTAAAACCAAGTAAATAAATTAAGAAATTCTTTATTTTTTTTTTTTTTTTTCAAATGATTTTGCCACCTTTAAAAGACAAAATTTCGGTTTTGGTTGGGTCTACTTCAGTTTCCTCAGGCCTGCAAAATAGAGAACTTGTCAACATGATACTTGCTAAAAGAATATTGAAATTTCATATGTACTATCCTTCTCAAAAGTAATTGGACAATCTCTATCTTTTGTTTTGTTTTAATGGAAAATTATTAAAAACTAAAACCAAGTGAATAAAATATAAAATAATTAAAAAATCATATTGAAAAATAGTTTTTAAAATGATAATAGATAAAACATAATGCAATTTGATGATTTTGAATTTAATGTAGCTCGCCTAATTATCCATAATATCCACGTAACAAAAGTTGTCCATTTACTTTGGAGGGGGATAGTATGTATTTACGCCTTAAAAAAAAAAGTACATTTTGTTTTTAAAATACATATTTCTATACGTGTTTCTCTTTTTATTGAAAAAATTTCATATTCTATTTATAATAAAAACTTATTTTTTTTTTAAATTTCGACATAATATATACTTCCTCCACTCTAATGAAAGGGAAAGTGTACAAATACATAAGTAAAAATAGTAAAATAATAAATAAATAAAAATAGTAAATAAATAAATTGTTTTTTACGAACAACTAAATTTGGATCTTTCATTAATTATTATAATCATTAATAATAAATAATAAATGATATTGAAATTTAAAAAATGAGAGACCCGCACACAGACAGACATCATTGCAAAATTCTAAGTAAAAAATCTTCTCATCACACCCCGGATGAATTAGGGAGGAAGAGATTCGAAGGAAAAAAAACTTGATGATGTGCGAACATATTTTGAATAGATAATATATCACTTGAGAAAATTGCCAAGACATATATCTCAAGTTTTCTAAGGATTCCATTGCGGAATGTGTGACTCAGACTCCTTCATATGTTTTATAATTAGTTGATCTGTATTTTCTATTAAATATACCAGGCTGATATGAGTGATTTGGGCTCCTTAAAAGAAAGTCTTATTCACTTTTTTTTAAAACTATTTCGCCAAAAATGAATTTACTACATTTGGTAAAATCTTTATGCGAAATAAACCGTCTGATACTGATAATAGAAACTCGTTTATCCGGACTAATTACGAGTCGGGGTCCGGTTAATCAACACAAATTTAAAAAAAAATAAATAAATTTAAAAACAAATAAAAAAAATGATATGACATTGAAATATATAAGCTTTAAAACTAGCCAGATTTAAAGAAATCGCTTATTCTAGTTTGCTTGGTAGCCTTCATCCTTTCTATTAGGGCTAAAAAAAAATCTGGGCTCCTCGCGTCCGGATAATCACATTTCTATTGGACATTACATTTCTACCATCTGAAGTCATATGCTGATTAAAATCGTTTTCAGAACTGCATGATGTCATCGATAAATGATTCGCGTAAAATTTTACCAAATAAATTTCTTATAAAAAGGATTGGGAATTTTCAGTGGAGGAAAGGGCGAGCCCTCTTTTAGGGCCCCCTCATTTCAGACCCCAAATAGATAACCCTTCCAATTTCAATAGAGAGGAAGGTCCTTAAAAATCGTTGAAAAAACCAAACCAGACTTTATTCGAACCAAAGTAAAAAGGAAATCTACAACAAGAGAGAGAGAGAGAAAGAAAGAGAAAGAGAGATGGTTAAAAAATAAATAACAGATGGTGAGGATCAGCATCGCTGAACTTGACCGAAAACAAAGAATGAGATTAATGTAAACGAAAAATAAACAAGGTCCATCATATTTTAATCAACCATTTAGTTAATAGCTTGGTCAATGACCTTTCAACTGACTCATGTTATCGAAAATAACATGCTGAACAGCGCCTTGAATCGTTTAATACCCAAAAATAATTTTTTTTTAAAGGCAATCGTTTCATAAATAAAAAGCTATCGATTTCTATATTTTATTTTCCCTACTCTTCTCCCTCTGATGAGTTTGATGTAAAGAGTCTTCCGGAACAGTACAGGCTGGAAGGAAAATAAAATAGGAATCAATAAAAGCTTTATTAACGATAAAGCCTTGTTTTATTTAATACCCTAAAAAATAACTGCAAAGAGAAATTTATTATTATTCATATATTTTTTTTCTCATATGAATTCATGGTCGCGCATATATTCTTATCTCCTTCCTTCAAAATTATTTTATTTATCTAACTATGTTAATTCTAATAAAAAAAAAAACCAACCATATGAAAAAGTTCATGAAATATGTTGATTAAAGACAACTGTTTAAATGTTTATTTATATAAAAATAAATATGTGTTTACATTATTTATATTTTGATATCCGCCCCCCCCCCTTCCTCTCCACTCGGTGTAGTTATTCATTTTATTTAGGCTATATTTATTTCAAATGAAATACAAAGAAAAATTTATCAAATAATAATAATAATGTTTATAACATTAGGGATTCATTCAATTCTTGTTTGTTTGTTTTTTTTTTTTTTAATTATTGCGATGCTGTCAAAATTGATGAACTGATTATCGGACGAACCGATAACCCTGAATAACAAAAATCTTCCCCTAAGCCCTTCACTTTCTATTTTCGATTAGATTCAGACCTTTAACCTCGGATCTCAAGGTCTGGAAGGTACAAAAAAAAAAAAATAAACTTTAGTGAAAATATAACAAAAGAACAAATATTTTGGGGTTTTAAAAAACAGAATATTTTTGATTGTCTTAAAAAATAAACAATTGTCTGATAATACAAAGTAATAAGAGTTAGATTTTAAATTACTATAATAGCGTAAAATTATTGACCGTGAAAAATTTTTTAAGTGGATATGTATTTTATTTATCAGAAGAGGTCAGAAAACATTAATTAAATTTATCTCTACTAGAGAACTGTCAAATTAATTAAAAATGGCCGGAGGAAGGAGGGGGTTGTTAGGGTGAAAGGAAATTCGGCACCATCGCCTCCAGCTAAAGCCCTTTAATAGAAATTCGGCAACGTGTTGTATAAAATGTTCAACACATATCTAACAAAGGGAGTATGTTTTAAACGTTTACGCGGACCATTCTCAAATTTACTAACGCATAAACGTTGGTTTATTTATAATTAAATGAAGACAATTACCTTGTTTCCATGTTTGACATAAAAAACTGTAGCTGGAAGAGTGTTGTTGTGATCGGCGGATAAAGCGTCCAACAAATAGGATTGCTAAAGACATACGGACTAAGAGCACAATAAAAGCACGCGGATTGTGTTCCCCGGGGCAACCACCAAGAATTCGAACGGCTTGGAGATGGTAACCAAACAATTGCACAAGGGCCTGATGGCATGTCCGCAGACCGACTACTTGAGCTCTACACTCTTCCGTGCATTGGGAATTGCCCTTGTGCGCCCGAGCCCGGCAAACTCTGCCTCTGATTGGCTCCCTACCAGTGGCCCATTCACCAATCCAACGCCACCTCTCATAGCCTCGAGATGCTACAATCCATACCGCATACATTGGTCTCAACATGGGTACACCAGTACTTACCCTTTATGAGAACATGTTTTCGGATAAGGCAATAGTACAGGCGCCCCGTACGTCAGCTGCTACCCGATTGGTCCGCGCACCCCGCGTAATGATTAGAGCCAATAGCGAGTATTGATCCGCATGAGACGCAAGGGGGTGAGTTGTATGTCACTAGGGGAGGTTCTCATATCACAGCCGAATACATGCCCAGAAAAATGCTTATTATTATTACTCGTTCGAAATTCAAAAATAAAAAAAAAATAATAAAAAAAAAAAAAAAAAAACATTTCTTTCCTGTGTTGTAATAAAAAAATACTATTTAAACCAGGACAATCGCATCAATTCAAGCAAGATATCATCAAATGAAAGTGAAAATTAACCAAAATCAACAAGATTAAAGCTATTATTTATTTATAAACAAAAAAAATCAACCTCTTTTATAGTTCTTAAAGCACTTTTGACCTGATTTACTAAATTTTGAGTCCAATTATAGATAACAAATGAAAGGGAAAATTAACATTCAACATGTATTTATTTATTTATTTTATTATTACCTTTCTTAATAACATTTTTATTAAATTACTTTTCTATAACATTCGAAGGGTGATGGTATTTAAGAAAGTCTAATAATTATAAATTTTAGTTTTTAGTTCGATTGAAGATATCACAAATGAAAGGGAAAACTACCAAAACCAACTCGTATAATATGGTAAAAATTGTATCTATTTCATTTATAAATTATTATTAAAAAATAATATATTTTTTAAAGTAAAATTTGACATTATATATAGCTATTCACTCAGAGATATTAATTATAAATAAAATATTTTGCATTTTCCAATTTGCACTTAGTATTATTATTTTAAAAAGAATTGTTTCTTTATTTTACAAATATGACATTTGGTAATGTTGACTACCCTTGATATTATTAAAGAAAACAGGTAGATGAGTAATGACCATAAAAACGGAAGTGGAAAAACGAAACATTATATTTCATTTAAATATAAAAACCCAAGGACAATATTATAAAGATGTCTATTTTATTATATGAAAAAAAAGAAGATATTTTTAAATTAAGTTGAAAATATCCTATTTATAAATACTGAGGTAGCTACTAATGTCAGTAAGGCCAGGGAAAATTAATTTTTCAGAATGTAATTTTAAAATTGGTAATGTATACAATATAATTCGAAAATGTTTGCCATGACAGGCTGTTGATTGGCTATTGAGTGTCGCGTCATGATGACATTGCAATCATAGGCCGCGAGCAGAGTTTGACATTTATTTCTGAAAGTGAGGTTAGATTAACTAATAAAAAAAAAAAAAATTATATCAGGTGGTCTGGTTAAATTGGGCGCGGGAGCCATGACCCACACAAAATCCTTAGAAATAAAAATTACACTTGCCACTGATTGTCAAAATTCACTATTTTCCAGGGACTTTGGAACTCTTCAAAACCGCCAGTATGTTTTCTCTTCAAAATTTCTTTATGAATCCGAACCTAATTTGACCTCACCAAAATAAAATTCTCCAGATGCGAAGCCAAATTTTTATATTCTCATATTTTTTCTTAGTAAAAAAATAAACATTTTAATTTATTTTTTTAATGGAAATTAATCTCTTTGAATTATTCTCTTTAATAGTCAAATCCTAAAAAATATGTGAAAGTAATAATATATAAAAAATAATAAAGAATTATATGATCTGATTAAATGAATGTTTTATAGTTAAAGATGATTTTATTTTTTATATTGGGTCTATCTAATTTTATAACCAAGTTAAGGGTAATAAATGACTTTCAAAAGCCGCTAGATAGCTAGTTCAAAAATAAAATTGAATGTCAAGGTTTTTATAAAATTGGAAGGTTAACTAAAATTTCTTTGATTGAATATTTGGAGAGAAACACCTGAAAAGGTAAGGATTTTATTTATAATTAATAATAATAAAATGTGTTACTTAATTTACATAATAACGTTGGTTTTATAAATCAAATTTTAGATTTTTCTCACGCGGTTAAAAGTAATTAAAAATTTATTCAAAATGGCTTTTAATAATTTTCATTGACTAGTAGATATAGGTTCCGATTAACAGAGCGGAATCGATACCATGGTTTTTGAATTCCAAGGGAAATTTGAATCCTGCTTAAGGCAAAATTACCAAACTATAGCCAAACCTTTTTTGGAAGAATCGTAAGATTACCTCTACTCCAGAAAATTGTAAGGATACTCTCCCATGGACCTTTCAATGGCTTTAAAAATTTAAACAAACTTCTCGTGTCAAGCCTTCATACAATCATGGATGGGGTGTAGCTAAGACATTTTTAAGGAGGGAGGTGGGGGGCACTTTAAAAATTTCAACAAAATTTTGACATTTTTGAAAAA
>JAAAKE020055999.1:0-25808 GCA_010014785.2 Anisolabis maritima
TCCAAAAGGAGAGCCGAAACGTCGAGTTAATCTCAACAATCAACGCGGACCAACCCGGGAAAACATTATTCCACACATATATATATATATTCACAATTTTTTGGCTTACATTTACTTGTCCGATATTTCATTTTAGCTTTTTTTTAAATTGATAATAATTTTTATCTTCTCTCCAAGTCTAGGTATTAACCCTAACGTCCAAGGGTCTTAGTCTCCTTCAAGGAGAGAGGGAGAGAGAGCTCTCCTCTCTCTCTCCTATTTTTCACTCGCTTAAGCTTTTCGCTTTCCCCCTCCTTTTTTCTCTCCCCCTCTTATTCTTTTCTTTCTCTTCCTCCCTGATTCTATTATTGCCCTTTTCACTAATTAGTCTCTTTTCTATTATGTACGTTTTTATAAAATTATTCTCTCCTCCCCTATTCATGTAAATATTTTTCCATCTTCTCTTTCCTTTTTTCTAAATTTTATTTTTATCTCAAGAAATAAAAACCCCGAACTGCAACTGCACAGATATGCAGGACGATCATATTCATCATTTATACAATTTTATTTTCATTTCTTTAAAAGCTCATTAATTTGTAGTTTTTGTTACAAGATTACAAAAAAAATTAATTTGTACCTTTCTGAGAGGAGGAAACCCAGATCTATTGAGCACAAATTCCCTGAGATAAGACTTATTTCTTCTTATAATTCAGACTTTCCCAATCTCCTATCAGGCGGCTGGCTGTGCGGCGGATCGGCTTGTTCTTTCTCTCGGTCTCTCAATACTAATCGAGAATATGGTAAGAAAAGAAGAAGATTTAATTCTTTTTATTTCTTCTTCTTTTCATATTCTCGTGATTTTGTGCTGGCAAGGGAAATTTGATGAGACCAGAAGCAAGCCGGCCGGTCAGACAAGCCTAACGGTGTGGAAGGACTGCATATAAGGAGCAGAAGAAATTCTAGTTTATTTGCCGCCAATAGTCAGAGGTGAGTCCGTAAATCTTTTCTTTTTTTTCAATAAATATAACTATGAAAGTAAAAATTTTTTGTTATGAATAATAACTTGAAATACAATTTTTTGGAAATAGAAATTTTTGAGTTTTTTTTCCACCAAGTTTATATTTAAATATTAGAACCAAATGCGCAGATATTTTTTTATTTTTCGCCAACCGTCGGCTGAGAAACCCCATTTTGATATAACTCTATTTATATAAAAGAACATTGAAAAACATATCGCTTTAATAAAAAGAAATAGAAGCTCCGTAATTTTATACTAATAAACTCTTGAGGTGGAAAAGACTTATGCTTGTATTTGCAAACAATATAAGAAATAAGATGTAAATTTGAATTATAGTACGAAAACTTGTTGATAAACATGTTAATGACTTTGGGAAATAGCTAACATCATTATCTATTAACACCCTGTAATATAATTAGAGATATTGAGTTTCAGAGCCGTAGCGTGGCAAAACGGCGCCTAGTGCAGGAAGGGGAAAAACGCCCCTCCTCTCTCTCACACACAATGTAAATAAAAAACATTTATTAATATAAAAAAATAATTAAATAATATAAAATATTAATAAAATATTAATAAAAAAAAAAAGCATCTGTCCCTTAAGAACAGAGATAAAGCTCTTGTTTCAGGATCTAAAGGTTAGTGATTCGTTTCCCGTGCTGAGCAATAAAATTTATTTTTATTATTTTGGCTACCATTAACTTAAATAAATATAGATATAGAGCCTATATTGCCTCATATGCTCAAAAATAGTTTTTTTAATCTGGTGTGAAAAACGCATATCTTTCTCTTAGCTAAGGAAAGAAAACCAGAGTGATGTGCTGTCACACCAGATTTTTTGCGTCGGGTTCCCTAGATAGCCATTATCTAATTCATCTCTTAATAGAACAATGTACAGCAAAAATTGTTTGAGTAGTTTAAGAGAAAATAACAAAAAACCTAAAAAGATACAAGAGTGAAATGGGCCCCAGACAATTTTGGGAGATAAGGGTTAATACATTTCCAAGATACTCTAATAAATAATTTTTTTATGAATTTTAATCAAAATCATTAGACCGAATTTATAAATAAATTATATATTTATATCAACTTTTTTAATTTTCACCTCATTACTCGAAAAGAAACACAAAATATGAAAAAAAAGGACAATATAAGGGGCTGTATTGACGTAGCTAAGGAGAAGCTCTCCATTCCAGGTTGGTAATTTGGTTTAGTTGACTTTCCTAAAAAAAAAAAGGTTAAAAAATGAAAAATTGAACCAATAACAAAGCCTAAAGGCCATATAGGTGCCCAAAATTAGGGACCAGATCATTCTGTACTTTAATTATCCCACTGGATCACTAAATGAAATAGTTTTTCAATACTTAATTATCTGTGGTAAACGAGATGAGATTTGGGGGTACAGAAAAAACTTATTTTTTTAAATCGATTAATTGGTACTAATTTATTTCTACGCAATCAATAAAAATGACTTGGAAACCTTCCTCCCTTCTATCCAATAGCCCATATTCCTGAAGTCTATCTCGAACTCAAGGAGCAGCGCAACAAGAGATGCCTGTTTGTTTAATGTGTGTCGTGGTTTTTTGTAAGTGGAGATGAACGCTCAGGTGCATTGGAAGGTGAAGGTGTAGTAGTCAATACTTGTACTATTCCCCTTAAAAGTAATTGGACAACCTGTATCTTTTGTTTCGTCTTGAAGGATAATTACATGAAACCTAAACTAAATTGAATAATATGTAAAACATTTTTGAAATTTGAAAATTTTGAATTTCATGTAGTTCTCTTAATTATCCATCAAGACGAAACAAAAGAAACACTTTGGCTAATTACATTTAAAGAGGATAGAATATTAAATGCCTGTTTATATAAAGTTTATTGAGTACCGATAAATTAATATAAAATATTTTTTCTAGTACTTCACTGAGTGGTTTAATAAAAGACTAAATATATATATTTATTTCTCGCCCTAAATTATTATACTCTATTTAATGAAAATTAAGTATTGTTCATGTGAAGGATTGGAGGGGGGGGGGGAGAATGACAGTCCGTCGACGACCACTCAAAGCACGCCCTTGGCATTGCTATGGTCCATGCTATGGCCATGTTGCCACTGGGAAGACTGTCCGTCACTGACCAATAACACTGGCAACGCTGCAGTCGTTGGCTCTGCCCCACCGCCCGAGAACCCAGTTCTAAAGTTATATTAAATAAACTATAATTCTAGCCTTTCCTTCATAACTAAATCTTTCTAAACAAAATTTTATTATTTTCTCGTCTTTCTACTTCTTAATTAAATTATTAATTATACTTTATTTCATTATTATTTTAATTTTTATAAATATTTCTTTAAATATAAAATAAATTACTTTTTCTCTGAAAATTCTTAATACTCATTATATAAAAACATGACATTTCTTTGTAATTTTAAATATTAGAATTATCTCTACTTTTATAAATACATTACCTTTATAAATAAATTTTCTTTTAACATTTCATATGCATTCTCATTTTAAAAGATTTAAGTTTTTTTAATATTAAACAAAACAAAAAATAGAATATATTTAAAAGAAATGATTTAAATTCATTAATTTATAAAATATGTTAACTTTTTAAAGAAAAAAATCATTCTCATACATTTCTTTTAAATAACTCCAGTCTTGTATAAAATGCAATAAAAACAAATTTTTATTTAAATAATTTTAGTGTTCTTTTTTTCATTTCTTCAAATCTGCATCTAATTTAATTTTATTTGAAAATTGATTCTATCCCGTACAAGATTTAGAGCTTGGGAGGCCCCGAGCAGTAGACTTCCCAATAAAGAAAAGTGAATGAGAAACTTGAATTGTTCGTTTATTTTAATGTTAAAAATTCATTTTTCACTTTGTGATTTTTTTGTCTTTTCTGAGGTATATTCATTAATTTTTAATGACTTTATACGAAGGGGAAAAAATTGCGCATATTGAAAAATGTACTTTTGTACTGATAGACCATTTTAATATTATTTGCTTTAATCTAAAATAGCTAATATAAATAATGAATGAATGATAGGAGTTTGTTTTCAAAACATTGCTCCAAGATTATAAGCCATTATCTCGTGTAAGATAAATGAGTGCGAGTTAATTGTTTTGACTTGGCTTATTCGGTGCCTTCTTTATTTCAGTATTTGTTTTAGTACGTCACTACTCCTTTGGGCCTGCTCGCCTCTAGCTTGTGTCTAAGGCGTATCCTTACTAGAGAAATAATTTTTTTCTCTTATATTTTGTCGACCTCGAGATGATAATAGTTTAGTAATATTAAAAATTGATTTTGTATAATTAAATACAAAATAAAATAGGCGTATCTGCTTTTCACCATCATTTTACTCTTTTCTGGAAGTGTATACATGTACAGTCATCGTATAGTAATTTGCGATCAAATATGGTAAACTTCATAATACATGTAGGCAACTCTCCTAATAACTTTTAGAAAGTACGAGATGATTGTTTTGACTGGCCATGCCCATGTTTGGCACTTCCCGGACTTGAACCAGAGACCATCCACTTTCCCGGCAGATATGCTGCCGTTACAAGATAAGATTGCAATGCGAAAGTAAGAAGGCACCTAACATGCCCTATCAAAACAATCTTCTCTTTCTCACACTTTCTAAATGATATACCTCTAAATGATATTAACCTTTTTCAAAACAAACCCTTATTATTCAAAGTCTCCTAATATCTGATTACTCTGAAAAGTAGTAGCGCAGCCATTTTCTTGTTTGGAGGGGAACTCATATAAAATTTCAGCCTCTTGAGATAGTTTTTTTTTTTTTTGTATGTGGATCTTATTATAAATTCCATTTGACCCGGATATTTTAAACCATAAAATTAGTTTATAATTATTTTAAAACTATTTTAATTATTTGTTTTTATGTTATATTATTAGCTCATATAAACCATTGGTTCTCATCAGGAGCCCTCTAGTGGACAGGATTTTCTGAGAAAGCCCCGGGAAAAAACATTAAAGCCCTACGATTTTATAAGGGGCCATGGTAAAAATATTAATTAAAATAGGGATATAATGTAATTGTTTAATGAAGATTCCCATATTTGATCGCAAATTCTGTACGTGTAAACACTATCCAGAAAGGAGTAAACTGATGGGAAAAACAGGTTGGCAGTACTTATGCAAGTAACTAGAGACCCGCCCTTCTTCTTTCTAGAAAAACAAAATTTTCTATTCTCAGGCAAAAATCATATTAAAAGGTAAAACCTTTGTAAAATAATGTTGTAATTAAAATTACAAATTATAGTAGATTTTAATTTGATTAATTTACGCACATACTATATACTGATAAGTCTTCTTACTATTTTAAATGTTAAATTTTTTATTTCAAATAAAACAGGATCTAATTAATTAAATACTCAAAATTCATTTTAAGATAATTTCTAATAATTTCTTAGAAAATAAAAAATCCTGATATAATTAAGTTCTGGGTGAAAAAGTTTTATTCAATTTAATAAAATGAAAACAATGGTTGGATATTACTTTGTTTGGGCTTTGTACAAAATTTAATTAAAAATATTCGCAGTACGATTATCAATGTTATTAGAAAAGTCATGACTTTGCGAACAAAAAGCAGACATTGTGAAAAATTCCTCTTTTGGAGAAAGAGCTCAAAGGGTTCAAATAGCGCCACTATTATCTTCAAAGCAATATCATCGATTGGATTTATCTTTGGAAAAACCCAGACCCCATCATCGTAATAATAACTTGAATAGTTCGGATATGTATAGAGACAGAATTTAGTTGGATAATTTTTTTTTTTTTAATTAAATATTCAGGTCAATGATAATTGATTCTATTTTATTTTTTTCAAATTGCCTATCCGGAATATTTCTTGGTCTTAACCACTTATTTTTCTTGTTACAAATACTAATTATTCATATTCATATTAAAATTATATATAAATTAATGAAAATTTAAGAGACAAGAAAAAGAAAATAATTTAATTAATTTAATCCTACGCATTCCTACAAAATCTAATTCCAAAATTTTATCATGATCTAGCCTAAAAATTTCACAGGAATATTTAATTACAACTAATTTTTTACATTGTTTACCAATATATTTGCATTGACAAGCGTAACACAAAAAATAAACTTTAAAATGCTTTAAAATGCTTTTCAAAAGTGTTTCAATTTATTTAGTCAATTTTGTAAGATTAGTGATTCTAAAATTATTTCTAGGCCAGTATATTGTATATCTTCTTTAACGACCCTTATGGCGCGTGAACTTTAAATTGATATTGACGCCAAGGCTGATGTGCAAAATTTGATTGAAATCGGTGCAGTAATTTCTGAGAATCAATAAAGATTCACGCGCAACGATATTAATATATTATTTGGGAAATAATTTTTACATGAATATCTAAGCTTCTTTCTTATGAGGGAGAATTTGTATGCATAAAAGAATTCAAAGGAATTCGATCAACTTCTAGTAAGTCAAGAAATTGATCGAATTCCTTGGATAATTTGCAAATAGGAGTGGGTGAAATACACAAATGACTACGGGATGATTACGAAAATACAAACACTATCGTTTTCTCTCAGATGTTATTATTAAATATTTCAAAAACACACCATCTATCTGAAAATGTGACATATTCATATGTATATTTAACAGTTATGTTGTGGAATTTGCTGGTGAATCAAGTGGCGATGGACCCCGGGAGTCGAACCCAGCCTATCCAGGGGCATCAGTATGCTTCAAAAAAAAAAAAATAAAAATATTAAAAAATATTTTTAAAATAGTAAAAATAGGTGGACTCCTTGCGTCCAGATAATTTAGGATCTGGATGATTGAGTTCCGGATAATTGAATTCTTATTGGATTCAATTTAGAGAAAAACTTTTCAAATAAAATATCTAATTTGAATCAGTGGGTTATCTGCTGGCCCTATCATTTTATTTTTTAATCTCATCTATTTAAATTCGTCCCGATACTTATGGATATTAAACAAGAATGTGAATAAAAAAATAATTACTCAATTCTTATTTCATTAATCTGATAATACATTCCGTTATTTTCAAGGCGAGAAATTATATTTTATTAACGAAAAACAAAAATTATGACTCATGGAAAGCAGACATGCATTATCAGCGTGAAAATGCTTATATACATTGTAAAAAGAATGAGTATGCGTGCATGGCGACCACACACATAGATTATAGACGCATTGTGGCCAACTAACCCTTGTAGCCAACTAAACCCAGACTCCCCTATTTATAATGTTTTCCCTAAAAGCCTTGTCCGAACGAATTAAAGTAAACAGTTGAAATTAAAGTCTTAACAGCAAATATCTTCACTCACTCGATTTTTATTCTCTCGGGGACATAAAGAGAAGATAGATAAAATTGTTTATTATCCGGTTGGATTTTGTATTAGTCGACTCTCAGTTCGACAATTCACAAGTTTATAGGAGATTTTAGGGAACACATAAATTTACTTGTCTTTTTGCCATTCTAAATATCGGCGTTAAGAGGAAGAGTGGAGGGGGGGAAGAGTTCAGTGGTGAAACAAATACGTTCTTTTTTTATTTAATAAAAAGTACTATAAATAATTTTTGTATTCTTTTAAACAAATATAGAATAACACAAGAGATAAATCAATAAAAATTAAATTTTATCATACAACATATATATGTTCCTTTCGGGGAGTTAAATCCTCCGCCACCCTTACCCGGTTTACACTTAGTAATTCTAGAGATTATTTTAACAATTTTTTTTTGCAATTAGGATTTTTTTAAACCGATGGGTGAAATTTTCATTTTTTTCTTCAAATATCGGTATGTAAATCTATTTACTCGTTGTAAAATTCTTATCAAATTACATGACATATACTCTACTATTTGGCCACCTACTTTTCCCCTCAAATGTAAATGGATAACCTGTATCTTTTGTTTCTTCTTAATGGATGATTAGAAGACCTACATGAAATCCGAAAAAAAAAATTAATAATAGGTAAAATATTATGAAATTTGATTTTATTATGACAAAAGTCAGTGGCGGCTCGTGCCTTGATATCGAGGAGGTTCTACAACTATTTTATGATTTCAAAAAAGAATGACAGTGAAATTATCATCAAGGAGAGGGGGGAAATAAAACGAAGCATTCACAATAATTTGATAAAGCTGAAGTTTTTTGCAAGGATAAAGCAAAAAAAGTAGTCTAACTTGACTTTTTCGTATAAACACATATATAGTGAAAGTAATTTCACTAAATGTATTAACATTTAAATTATATCTGTCTTTATTTAACTAGTCTCTAAATTCTATTTGAATTACCACGATTTTCACAAAAAAGTTTCAGGTAAAATACCACCTCTGGTTGTGGAAGATAGATGTGGAAAAAAGTTGATAGAGATCTATGAATTTGCAGTAATTGACTTATGTAATATTTGGTTGACCTATATTAAAGTGTTGTTCGAGCTATCTTGCTAGAATTCTTGGCCGATTTTATTCAAAATCTCCGAAGTGCAAGGGACCAACCTTAAATATAAAATTTCAGCCTCGTTTTCCTTTTTGAAAAATCTTGTTCAGACACACATACAAGCAGACAGACCATTTTTCGAGACCCATTTTTTAAACTCATGTGACGTCAAAACGTGTATTTCCGTCGAAATCTCGACATCGATTTTGCCTCTCTTTGTGACTGATAATAATTTACCTCTCAAATATCCTTAAAAGCCAAAAAAGTCTTTAATTATCTTGATATTTAATTGTGAATAAATTTTTTTTTGCACAAAGAAAAAAATTATTTTACCAATGAAATTTTTATATAGAAATATTAGATTTAAAAAAATATATCTGATGGTTGGTATTATATATATAATAAAGAAGGCTTATCTAATGGTATGCAAAAGAGAGAAAGATGTTTGACGCAAACGACCCTCAGTCAATGCTGTTCAAATGTAGACTGATAACATCTTTATGAACTAAAAAACTGCCAAAGAAGAGTGACATTAGAATGTCTTTTTTTAATGACAAATGAAGACTTAAATGAAAACTTTTGACTCTCTTCATCATCATTATCACCCACTCTATTTTTTTCCTCTTACTAGATGTTTTTTTTTTTTTTTTTTCAGATTTTTCAAATATAAATCTTTCTATGTTATTTTTCTTCAATTCTGTTTAACAACCTTTGTAATTTTCTCTATTACTATTTGGTGCTTTTTACTTTTTCCATCGTATATGTGTTAGGTAATATATCATCTTTTTTACTTTTTAAAAATGTTTTGTCTTTTCTTTTGATTTTTTAAATTTTTTTTTGTTATAAACGACGTGTATAATAATATAATAATCATGTTTTTCATTTTTTTTTTCTGGAATTGTATCCATATTAACTATATAAACAAAACAAATTGGAATAGATGATGTAACGATTAATTTTAAGGCGACAGGAAGACTTCCCTAACTTCTTGAGAATATTGTAGTTCAACCAATGGGACGCGGCTATCTTTGAGTGTTCAAAAGGGGACTCCAAAGATTAGCACTGAATATGAAGAGCAAAAAAGGGGCAGGATGATGAGGCTCAGCACTGAAGGTGGCTTGATTCATGTATAAAGGCCAGAAACTAAATTTTTAATACATATCTATTAGATATAATTGAAAATTAATACTTTTAAAAAAATATCTTTTGCGGATAGTAAAACTTAATTTATTTAAATTGATAATTCCTATTTCAGTTTAATAAGTTTAATTAGCTATATATATAAAATTGCGTATAGTGCAAGTTATAATGCAAGTTCAATATCTTATGTATTTATTATAAATTTTATATTTTTAACTTTACTAACCATTCGAAGGTTGTTAGATAAAGTTATTAATATAATAGCAAAAAAAAAAAATTGAAATTGTACTAATGCTACAAAAAGACTTGTGGGATTTCTTCAGTCAATTTAAGTAATTTTTATAATGTCTGTGTCTGTAGTTTTTTCTTTCGTCCACGATAACTCAAAAAATAATTATTAGATGGGGTTTAAATTTTGTATACCTAAAATAGACCTAAATGCCAAGGACTAAAAGATTTTTGGTAAAATTTGAACCAATAGGGTGCAAAGTTTTTTCTTAGTTATGATGTAGTTTTTTATATATATATTCTGAAACTAGAAATTCTTTAAAGGAAAATTTTAGGCAACTCTTGTATTTAAATTTGTTATAATTAAAAAAAAAATTATTTTAAGTTCGTCCTGACCATTCCTAAAAAATATAGTTAATTAAAATTTAATTTTATCCAAATAATTAATATAAGTATATTTAAATATATTAATTAAATTATAAACAAAAAATTAATTTTGACTTAAATAAGGATCATCTCTCCTTTACTATTTATTATTTGTTAGTAAATGGTCGGTAAAGTTGTCCGCTCAACTTAGTCCAATTTTATATTTTATTTATAATTTTTTATTATTTTATTTAATTTATTTCTATATTGTTTTTTATATTTGAAAATAGGTGACTAGTTAAGGTATAAAGAAATTAAGCTTTTAATTCGGAGTTGAAGGCAACCCAAGTTCAAATCCACTTTGCAATAATTTTTCCAACTCTCTCAAAGATGTTTCCTTCTAAAGGAAACGGACACTCATTTCACTATACTCTCATATAAGTTTGTTCTCAAGTAATCACAATGTGTCAGTACCTGATATAAATGACTGAAGAGATAAATTTTTTGAAATTTATTTTCATTTTTTGTTACTTGCAGACTATGATAATACATTCAAGGTGAATTATTATTTGAAGTTTATTTTTCAGTGAGTTATTTCAACATGCTTTATCTTAGATAACAAATATTTTAGAAGATAATAACTTACCAAATTCAAGTGTAGATGACATTTCTGTGAAGAAATTATTTTTTTCTGGATATACAGAATATGTATAGGTAGATAACTCATCTCCGCTATAAACATCTGTTGTTTCGCCAAAAATCATTTCTCTTTCTTCAATAGTAGAAAAAGTACTAATTTCAGGAGTAGTTGTGGTTACAGTGTAGAAGGAACTTGTTTCAGGATAAATAGTTTTGGATAACTCATCTTCGATATAATCATCAGTTGTTTTGTCAAAAATCATTACTTTTTCTTCAATGTAAGGAAAGGTACTAATTTTTGGGGTAGATGTTTCTGTGAAAAAGTTACTTCTTTCTGTATATTTAGAATATGAATAGGTGGATAACGCATCTCCGCTACTAATATCTGTTGTTTCGCCAAAAATCATTTCTCTTTCTTCAATAGTAGGAAAAGTATTAATTTCAGGACTAGTTATTTCTGTGTAGAGGGTACTTGTTTCTGAATAAATAGATTTGGATAAATCATCTTCGATATAACTATCATTTCTATCGTCAAAACTTATTTCTCTCAATTCAATGGTAGGAAAAGTACTTTTTGAATTCAAAGTTAAATCATTATATTTTTCTGTTGAAGTGTCAGCTTCATTTGTCGCGACATTTAAAGCTGTTGCCAAATATGGAATATCAGTGGTAGATGAATACTGATTTTCTTTGAATGAAACTGATATATCATCAATAGATATTGTTGTAGGTGAATTAGTTGAAAATAAATCATCTACGAAAGTAGTTGAAATGTAATTTAAAACTTCAGATTTATCAGATTCTGTAGAGCTTAACCATGTTTGGGAAATTAAATCTGTAAATAAAGTTGTGTCACTTGTTTCTGTGGGGTGTTCTGAACTTAATTCATAAGTAACTATATCTGTAGTTTGTGGAAATTTAAAGAAATCCATTTTCAAAGTTGTATCATCTACAAGATCTATTATAGTAGATGTATCTATAGGGTATTCCGAGGTTAATTCAGAAGTCATAGAAATTTTTGGCTCTGAAATAGTCATATCAGAATATATATTTTCTTTATGTTTTGTAGTTATATCTGATTTTGTAGTTAGGGTTGGGATTTCTCTTATAAATGATTCTCTATTTACTATTTCTGATACAAGACCATGGGATTCTGAAGTGGTCGTCAAATACCAATCAGTATAAAACGAATCAAAATCAATCATAGTGGTAATATCATAACTTTCAGGAGTTTGATCAAAAGTCGTTATTTCTTCAGTTGTACTTCCCATATACATTCTGCTTGATATAATTGGATTAATGTTTGGGGATAGCACTGTAGTGTCTTCTGTTAAATCAGAAAGTATAGTGATTTTATTTTTGGTGGTAGATTCAAAAGTCTTAGTTATTTCTGAAGTCTGTGAATTTTCATTATTTAAATTATTTTCCTTATTCTCATTCTCATAGGAATCTGACATATCACTAGAGAGAGTTGTTAAATCCAATGCCTTAGAAAATATTTCATTTTCGTTAGTGGTAAAAATATCGTAACTTTTAGTAATTTCAGATCCTGGAAAATTGAATAATTCTTTGGAATATTTTTCAGTTGATGAGCTTAATTCATAAAAATTAGTTACTTCTTGACTTGTAAGTTGAGAAGTATCTATTATAGGTGTCATATCTGTAATTTCAGTTTTAAAAAAATCTTTTGAAAAATCATTAGAAATATCTATTTTATCTTCAAGAGGTATTTTAGTAGAATATTTAGTTGAACTATCATAATTGTCGTAACTATTTGTTGTTATTATATTTATTTTTTCAGAAATAGTATACATCGATGTTGGAAACATATTTGCTTTTATATACTCTATTGATTTTTCTGTACATTTTATTTTATTATTACACTCATCCTCTTTATCTTTCTGTTCACATTTATTGCATAATATCCATTCATATTTACAACTCTCTATTTCTTTTTCCGCAAGACAGATCCTTTTTAATTCATAAATTATTTCATCTAATGGTTTTAAACATTTTAAACAAATTTTCTTTATTTCAGGTATTTGTTTATTTTCATTATTTTTATAATATGTTAAATTATCAATCGTATCATGTAAATCTTTTGAAATACATTTTTCTAAAATTGGACAATATTTAAAATCAATAGGACAAATAATTATTACATTATTGATAGTTTGTTTTTGACACGGACATTTTGGTGATATTAAATCTAAATTTTGCTCTATATTTTCTCTTTCGCAAACGTTAAGCGTTGAATTAAAATGAGTGTGTTCTGGACATTTTGCTATAATTTTCATTTTACCCAAACATATAATATAATAATCGGATTGATTAAAGTGAGTAGAAAAGCCAAGAGGTTGACATATTTCCTTTTGTTCCATGACCCATTTTGCATCACCCCCTCCAGGCACTCCTCTACACTCTTCCACTCTTGGATCTAAATAAAATCCTTTGCCGCATATACTATCATGATATGATTGCTCTTTCCACTTCTCAGGCCATATATCCTGAAACAAAGAAACAATAATCTTATATTAAATCATCATTAGCAAAATAAATTATTTAAATCTGAGTATTCTAGTAAGGTTCAAGAATCTGATATCCCTGTTTAGTGAACATCATTTGCTGATTATAATTATTTATTACTAGTGGCTACATATTCGTTGGAATTTGTTTGTTGGAAGGTAGGCATCCTAAATGACCAAGTCACTAATGGTTTTTTCAATAAATTGCTCCAAAGTTCTTTTAGAGCATGCAGTTAGGTCTTGCTTGTAATTAAAAACATGTTTTGTCCGCATTAGTGGAACTTTGGATCGAAAAATCCATCAATGAGTTGGTCAATTGGCTTGCCTGCCTTTCAGCAACCAATCACAAACGAATTATGTGCCTCATGGTATAGAGTTCAAAATACTCAGGAACTCACATCTAATTAGTACGCGGATAGCAACCACGATCCCCCCGAGCTAAAACTAAGAAGGTATTTATTCTCTTCTCTCTCCATACCAGTTTTTCTACATATTAAGACTTAGTCTTTTAGACTGTTTGTTCGCATATATAATTTTCCCCAAATTATGGGGAGTAAATCATAATTTATTTAAATGATGAATGGAGTTTACATGATAATAAAATATTTATAACCATTGAAAAATTTAGCTGGCCTAAATTTTTTGTTTTGTAAGTCTATATATTTTGTACACTATATTTTTTTTTTTTTCGAAATTTTAACTTACTTTTTTAGAATTTTCTCTGGCCATATTTATATTTATATGCTATATATATATTTTTCTTAGATCACTTAATTAAAACAAAATTTCCCATATTTGTTTTTAAAGAAATTATTTTTTTACCTAAAAATTTCTTGGAATAAATAAGCAAACTATGGCCAGTCGTACAGTACAGGATGAAAGAAAGAAACGTGAAAAACGGAGATATCAGACAAATTTCGAATAAAGGAAATTGGCCTGATATCTCCGTTTTTCCTTTGCTTAAAAATTTCTTATTAATATATTTTTTTATAATAATCACTAATATCTGAATCACTTATGTAGAATATTAAACTACAAACAGAAAAAAAATCTGCTTCCGTCTTTGAACCTTTCAATAGGGTTCACTTCCGCCTGAGCTTATTTAACGACGTGAATACATTATAAGTTTCTAGGCAATAAGAAGACAAATTACATGCATATTCACATTTCGAAAAAAATTTAAAAATTTTTCAAGTGTTCATCAGACTTCTGAGAGTTATATATCAGAAGAACAACAAAAATCTGTTGTGGCTAAACGGAGAGCACACAACTTTCTCTTACCTAAGGTAAGGAAAGGTGAGTAATGTGTTGTCATACCAGATTTCTTTGCTTCGGCCCCATAGAGAGCCGTTGGTAGAGACAACTTCAATTAATTTTGTTTAATAAAGTCTGATGGTGATATTTTAAAATGAAAAAAATTTAAAACAATTGGAAGTTGGTTCTTTTAAAAGAAAAAAAAGAGTTGGCGTGCGCAAGCGAGGTGCGCAGTGGCCCATCATGAACCAAAGTGTAGAGGAATCTTTAAATTGAGGATCCCACACTATTTTGTGGTGGAAAATGATTAATACATAGGAAAGATTTTCTAATTTATTAAATATGCAGCCAATTTAAGTAATTCCTTAGAATGGTTTAAGTGAAATTCACAAGCAGTATTTTAAATATAAAATAAACTCTATTGGCCATTATTAACCAACCTAAACTTTTTGATCAAACTCTAATAAATTTCTAGAAAAAAAAAATAAATAAAATAAATTTCTAGAAAAAAAAAAATAAATAAATAAATAAATTTTGTGAAAATGTTTGCCTCTGAATCCGTTTTTAAATAAAATCTTGTATTTATTTATTTCATTTAAATTGAAAATTTCCATTTCACTTTAATAATTCACAAAACACGCGGAAAATTTCTTAAGCAGAACACAAAAAACCAGGAAATTGTACCTGAATAAGGTCACATGAAGAGTGGCCTAAACGTTTTAGTTAATATAAATTAACCACAATTAAACTAAAAACATTTTATTTATTAGGAACCTATAATATTTCATTGAAAACTAAAATATTCTTTATAGAAATTTTGTTTAAAAAATTGTGTAATTGTTTTAATAAATAAAAACATGCAATTAAATTCTTTATAAATTCGAGTTTTGAAAAAGCGCTGATTTCCTACTTTATTTTGATCATCATAATATATATGTTCTAAAAATGCTCTTTTTGCAAATTTATTTATTTTTCAAGCCAATGCAGCAATCAGCAACTTTTTAAATACTATCACTTTCTACACCATTTAAATCATACTAAATTGTTATTTCAATTTCACTTATCAGTCAAGCTAGCAGGAGAAAGAATTTTGTTATTAGAAACACGCTTCCTCTTAAGAAAAAAAGAGAACATTGAAGTTGTCGATTTTAAAAGAGAAGAGGTGGTTTGTTCACTCTACAATGAATTCTCTGGAGGCTGGTAATTGCCCTAGGGATGACCTCTTGACATGGAAGGGCCTGGGAATTTTATTCTTGAAGAAGGAATGGTTATGTTGTCTCCATTATCTCCTAATCTATTTATGTTAGCAATTTAAAGAAAATCTGATTAACATATTTCCTAAAACCATCGTAGGAGAAGAAAAATACGTACTCGAACTTTTTCTCATCATTCGAAGAACAGAAAATGATAATTTTAGGGTTGGTTTGTATTATGCTTATTAAAATAATTGAGCTTACTACATTTTTGGTTTCGTCTCAATGAATAAATCCAAGATTAGAAAATTTCCTTTCAGATATAACATAACGAAGCTTGATGATTTTTTCATTTGACACAATTTTCCATTAAGACGAAATAAAAGATAATGTTTATCAATATATTTTAACACTTATAGTATATTAAATAAAATTTATTACATAAGATAAAAAATTTAAATTTTTTCTATAAATAAATATATCATTATTTATTTGACCAGCACTTTGACTGATTCAAATTAAAAGATTATTAGATCATTTATTTTAAAAATATTTTATTTTTTTGCAAAAGCTATAGAATTTGTTAAATTTAAAAATTTATTTGAACAATTTATACTTCCCTATTTTTCCAATATATCGAGAGGACTTTGTGTGTGCGTGTTTTCAATTATGACATTTTATTTGGCTGTCTTCCATCACCTTTTGTCATCAAATATTCAGTCACCTATGTCTACTACTTTCTATAATAAATAAATCTTTATTTTATTTATTTTTTAATTTATATATTGAAAAAATTATAAAACTTGTTCATAGAGCAAGAAAATAGTCGAATCCGACAAAATCTCGTTATATCAAATTTGGAATGATATACTAACTTCCTCGTTTTAGATTAATAAAAAGAAACGTCATCTTATTAGAAATTTTTTATTTGCAAGTCTTCTTCATTGTTTAATTCCTCAACATTTTATCATTAAAATTTGATTTATTTATTTATGAGAACTGATCACGCTTACCTTTCCTTGACAATGACCCAGAAGTATGGCCAAAAGTAGTAGTGCAGACGCGAACAGACTCCAACAGGTCAGCATCCTTCCTCTTCCTGTTGCTTAAAGCTTTTGCTCTTCGTCTGTTTCTTGGTTTCTTCGCTCTCATCTGATCCCGACAACCATCTACGTGATAATCACTTATTCCAAGCTACCTCCTATCACAAGACGTGTCTAGATAGAAAGAGATCTTAGATAACATTGTTTTTTTCATATCAATATAATAATTTTTGATTTGTTATTATAATATTTAATTGAATAGTGAAATAAAAGGATCTATTCATGGAGAATTTTTATTTTTGTATTTTAACAAATTTTTGTTTATTTGTTCTATCATATGAATACAAACAATCATATTAACCAATAGCAAAAAAATCATTAGATTTTTTTAAAAGAAGGGGAGCCAAGATAGAGATTTTTATTTTATGCCCAAAATATTACAAACAATTTGGTTCCGAGTTTAATTGTATTTAATTTTTTTTTTCCATAATTTTTCTTTCTCACATAACAAGCTTGAACAACCTTGTTGAGTTATTTTATTTTTACGGGAATTTAATTTTTTTACAAAATCTTAGGTGTGTGTGTCAACAAGATTTCTTAAAAACTAAAAAATGTACCAAGCTGAAATTTTATATTTAACCCTTGCCGCATGTACCTCGAAGCTTCTCAATAAAATCGTTCAAAAAGTAGTACTTCACTAATTTTCTCAAAATTCGCCCTAGCGATTTTGATTAAAATTAATATACAATTATGTCATCTTTGAAGTGTATAAATCCTTATTTGCTCGAAAATTGTTTGGGCCCACTTTACTGAAAGAAGTCTTTTTCTATTGTTCAGGTAAAGCGGGAATAACCTCAATGTTTCTTTAACTATGAAATCAATTAAAGTGGTATTAAACGGCTACCTAGGGGCCCGACGCACAAAATTTGGTGTGACAGCACATCACCCAGCTTTTCTTACCTTAGCTAAGAGAAAGTTGTACGATGTGTGTTTAGTAACACCAGATTTTTTGTATATTATATCTCGCATCCTGTGTAAAGCCTCTTGGTTTGATTGAAGTTCTCCTTTCCATCTGAAATAATATACAATATTTAGATTTTATAAGAAACAAAAAGAGTAAAAAGAGTCCGAATTTATCAAATCCACGATCGCTTAAATATTTTTCATTACAATTATATATTGGACACCAATATCCTAAAAGGAGCTTTCCAAAATCGATTGTAAATTCAATCTCCCTCTTCATTTAAAAAACAAAAAAGACAGCTATTTTATTTATATGAGTTAGTAAGTTAATTATTATTTATATACTTATGGGAATATATACAAGACTTTTTATTCAAAAGCTTGCAAAATAAATTATTTTATATTTTTATTTACATATAAATTGCATCTCCAAGGTATGTTAATAATTTATTCTATTAAAAAAATTCTTTTATAAAGTTTTTGTCATTTTTTTTCAGAATATTCAAAAAGGGCTCGGACCACTTCTATTTTCAAGTTAAGTATTAACTATGTATATAGGAAATAGAATTCAATTTTTAAATCTTTATTTATTTATTTATTTTAGTTTTGTTTCCTGAAAGTATCTTTAACAATTCCTTATTGAGAGAATGAAAGAGACTCTTCTTTTAGAAAGATGTTATTTTAACATTAATTTTTTATAATACTTAAAAATTATAATATTAAGTCTAGGTCCTTTTATTAATCATCAGTGGCGTAAATGAATTAAAATTTTTAATTTTTTTTTTTTTTATAAAGCAAATTAAAGTAAATTGACTAATAAAATGTCGGAAAAAAATTAAAATTTTCAATTTATAATGTTTTGTTGAAGACCAATGGAGGAGGTGGATCTGAACCGGAGGGGGGAGGGCCCCACCCCACTGGCCAGAGACATTCCATTAGATTTTCAAAAAATAATTTTTTTTAAATTTCCTGATTTTTTTATTCATTTTTTTCTAAAGAAAATCCAAAATTCGTTATATTTGTAATTTTTTAAGAGGTTATGTCTTTCAGGCAGCAAAGATGCTCCCTCACTCACACCTCTATAAGTGATAAGCATGTTAACATGTGCCAGAGAGCCTAGACACCAAACAATCAAGATTCAAAATAGTCGAGTAATTGAGTGCTTTAAATGATAAAAATTATAAAACCTCGTATTTTAAAACTATTGTATTTATTCCATTCATTCAGGACTTATTTTAGTTCATAACAACACTGACAATGTTATGCTTTATATACTGAGTATATTTTAATATTATTCTCATATGGAACATGATAATTATAAATAAAATTAAAAAGAAATAAATTTAGGGTACTCATTTCACTGCACTTGGCTCCTCCACTGCTTCTGTAAAAAAATGGGAGGTGCCCTTTTTGACATTTTTTATTTAGGTTAATTTATTTCTATCCTACTTACTTTTGACTTGTATTTTTTTATTATCTCATTAACCAAGATATTGAAATAAAATGTTCTGTCTTCGATTATGGTCAGATTGTTTTTTTAATTATTTATTTAATTTTTTTAAATGAGATAACTAAGTTTATTAAAAGAAGCATCATTTAGAGATAAAATGAATTTTACGCTGATATGCTTTTATGCGAATTTTTGGCGTAGGCGAGAGAGAGAGAGAGAAATTAAATTCATTTTTTTAATTAATTATTTTTAAATATACTAAATATTACTCTGTAATTATAATGCAAAAACAATATTTATAAAAATTGATGGAATAAAAAACATCAAGTTATTATTTAATTATTCAATTTGAGGCGAAAAATTATTATTAACTAATTAATAAAATTCTCCATTAATTTGATTTTAAATATTTAAAATAATTTTCAAGCCTAAAACATCTAATAATCATCATTTTATATTGACATTTTACTTTTATACTTTGCTATGGGTTTTTATTTTATAACAGCGTTTCTCAGCCTTCTGTGGTGCGAAGGAAGAGCACTGGGTGATTGTTTGTATTTAGATTTATTGTTAACTTCTCTCTTTTCCATTTAATTTACTTTCTCTTATATATATAATTTAATATAATTTATATTAATATCATTCAAATTTATTAAATATTTCAGGTTCTGCTCCAAGCAGTCTCCTCCGCCTGACATAAATATTTATTCAACGAATTTTCTATTATATAAAAAATTTGGTTTGATTAAGAGCAATTCACAAAACTTTCTCTAATCTCTAATCAAGAGAAAGTAATGTGATATGCCTCACCCCAGATTTTTTTTGATATGGAAGCATAAGGTCCAACGGACATATTATATAATAACTAGCTGTCACATGCAAGTAGGAAGAACAGGAGAAGGAGTAAGTGGGGATTTTAAAAGGCGCTTGTTGAGGTTGGATTTGAAAGATTGGAGATCGTAAGTAATATATCAAAATCAAGATGTAAATAGTGGTACCAATTGATGGTGCAATTTTTTATTTAAAATTTAGTTCGGAGAATTTTTTTGTGATTGCAATCCTTTCTTTATATTAGGCCTACAAAAAAATTATGTCGCGATTTCAACACAAATACACGTTTTTAGATCACCTAAGGCTAAAAAATGATTCTCGCAAAATGGTCTGACTGTCAGTCTGTGTCTCTGTGTGACTAACCGCATATCACATAACTTCCTTCTACCATTTTAGGTAAGAGAATGTAATGCGATGCTTTAATTATTTCAACTCACCCTCATTAATTTTAAAATTAATGTATGTCTATTCATGAGAGAACATTTCTTTTATAATAAAAAAAAAAAAAAAAAAAACGAATTATTTTTATTCATATACATTTTACAAGCTTTAAATTAAATATTTTCTTTTATATCCATTAAGAAATATTAATAACCTTTTGGGATCGAAATATATAAAGAGGGAAAATAATGAAATCTGATTCAAAGACAAAAATTAAAAATTATATTCCTTTAAGACACTTCTTTACAAAATAAATAGATGATTAAAATTATATTATTTCTTTTTAATTTGCGTGATTTATACGATTCTAAATATACATTATTTAGGAAGGAAAAAGTTAAAAAAGACCTATATAATCTAGGGTTCTTATTTTAAGATAGAATATCATGTATTTAGAATTTTATAATTTATTTTTTTTATTGCCAGGGTTGACTTTTATATTTCGAAATTGCTCTAAACAAGTACTTCTGACGCTTCTATCGTAAGGTTTGACATTTTTGATGGTATACGTATTCAGAACGTATTTGTGTAGTTTACAATAACTTGAAATCATCGCAGCTAAAAATGGAATTAAATCGTGAACATTTTCGAGCGATTATTTTTTACAACTTTAGACGTTGATCAACCCAACAACAGTACATCGATGAACTTAATTAGACTTTTGGCGATGAGGACCATCAAGGACTACTGTTTATCAATGGTTTGCCGACTTCAATCGTGGCCGTAGTTCGGATAAGGACGAATTTCGTGAAGGTCGTCCAAAATCGGTTGTTGTTCCGGAAAACATTGATGCTGTGCGTGAACTGAAACTGCAAGTTTGTCAGGTGACTTATCGTGAGATTGAGATATCCTTGGGCATTAGTGGGACCAGAATACATTCAATATTGCCTGAACATTTGGCCTTCAAAAAGATTTGTTTTTGACCTCAAATCCCGAAATATAAAAGACAACCCTCGTAAATATATACATGATACAAGGATGGATTTTATTTTAATTTTCTTTTAAATCAATCAAACAAAAGTATTTCTATAAAATTTTATTTTAGGCGCTTCTGACGTCTCTTGTATTTTTTTTTCACACATGTAGGTTCAAATGGTAATTTCTTTTAGTTTTGAATTTTTGTTATTGATTTTTTTTTAAAGAAATTGTTATTGTGTTGTTCTAGGTCTTTGGCATGCACCAAAAAATTAGAAATTCAAAAGATATAAGAGAAAAAAGAAACTCGTTAAAATAACTTAAAAAAATTTTGTTAGCAATTTATCAAAATTTTCCTTTTAAAATTGTTTATTTATTTAATTAAATTCAATTAATGGAGATCTGGATCGTTGGTCTAAAATATGAAAGGAATGTATAGCAAATATTTTAACGACAGCTCATCTTTTAGTTTGATAAGGGAACGCCTGTAGATAGGCAACCATATTCACCACAGCGCTTGGGCCAGGGGAAAGGAGACGAGCAGCAGTGGGTCATGGCCCTCATCCCCCTAGGCCCCCTCTGCAGAGGCTGAGTGAGCCCTGTACTTTTCTAGTGGACTCATTGCGACTTGAAGACTCTGACCCAGGGGAGGGGAGAACTTCCCCTTCAAATCGCTCCCCTCGCTCTCCTCGTTTCACTTGCACCTCGTCTTTATTTCCCAAATGTTCAAAAATGTCATAAAATATTAAAATAAATTACGATTAGTTTTATTTTGTGGAATGGACTAAGAATTTCTTTAGAATTGACGTTCTTTATGAAAATTAATCAAGTTGCGATTAATTTAATTTAATTACATAAACAAAAAAATAGAAAATTAAGAGAATTATAATAAGATATAATAAATAAATGTTTTTACTTTAAGTTCACTATAATTATTTTATTTCCTTTATTTTTTAGAGTAAAAGAGAAATTTTTAAAAAAATTTTGAGAATATTAAAGATATTTTTTTGTGTTATCTTCTTATCCAAACCATTGGCTATTCATTTCCCAAATTTTATATAACCTCGTAAAGACTTTATTATTAAATTATATAATCAATTTTAAATTTATTTCTTACCTTTAAATATTTTTTATTAATTCCTACATTCAAAAATTTTTAGATGAAACATTTTCCTGAATTGTGTTTCTGAGCTGCGAGTTTCCAAGCCGCTCGACAATTTAACCTTTTTTTAACATTCAAACAAGGCAAGTTATATTTTGTTAATAACTACCAAGAAAGCGAGCTTAGTTCGAGTTTTTTGGTTGAGCAAGAGGAAAGTAGAAATGGTAGGATCTTTGCAGTGAGAGATGAGACGATTTGGTCATTCGTAAATATAATCCATCAAATAAAGACACCATAAATATATATTGTTCCAAAGATGAAGCCTAGCGCAATAAATTCCTCGCACCCGAAATAGTAAATATACCGAATTTCATCCAAACGTAGAGCGTTAGAGCTGTTTTCGAGAAAAAATTGCCCATACACAGACTCACATATATATATACCATGGTAAATATACCGAAAACAAACCACCATCACCACCATCGCTTACTATCCCACCTCTTGAAAATGCCTGCAAAAGAAGAGCCGAAACGTCGAGTCAACCTGAACAAGCAACGTGGCTTAAACCTAGAAAATTTCACTTCACATATATCGAGCCGCGGAAACCTTCCAGAACATAAGTATTTATACATACATACATGCATACATATATATAAATAAAATTTCCAATTTCTTATTAATTATTAAAAATGAATTAAAAAATAATTTATTTCTCTATTTGTTTAAATATGACATAATATAATCTTCCTCCCTCAATTTGTTAATTATCTTACTACAGCCGCTCATATCTCTAAACAATATATGATATGATAATAATATCTTAATAAATACATAGATAAACATGATGATTTTACAACGTCAGCATGATAAGACAATCAATGCAAAACAATGATATATTTATTCATAATAAATTTATTATTTCATAATATTGTTAGAGTTTTGGCTTCAATGAAGCGATATTCGTGTGATAATTTTTAATCCTTTGATATAAGATTAAAAGACATTTTTATAAAAAATCACCAATTTAAAAAATTTCGATACTGCTCGCGAAAAGAGGAACTGTTTTAATAGGGTTATCCAAAATTGTCCCGGTTTTGGGCACAATGGTACGATTTTTTTTTTTTTTTTAAACTAAATAGTAATAAATACTTTTCTAGAAATAAGTATCTAGAAAATTTTTTGGAACAAATTCATTTGCTATTTGTATTTTTGAAAATTTAATTAATTATAACTAAATATTATTTAAAATTCTTCTTCTATATAAAAACTTTTTCAAATGTTGAAAAATTGCAAAAACTTATTTTTTTCTTAAATAAAAATAAACTCCACCGGATTCAAGGTCAGGATTGTGATTGCGCATCACTAAATTTTGATATAATTTCTAATTTTTGCATTTGTATCATTATCATAATTTCTTTTTACTATATTTTAAATAACCAGAATTCATTCAAAGAACAAAGCGAAAAGTTTTTTCTTCGAAAATTTGAATATCCTCTTTTAAGCAGCTTCACTATAATTTAAAATTTAAAAAATTCACTTATCAATGGCAAAGGTTTTAAATTTCTGCTTGGCACTAGTTTCTTGACACGTTTGCAGTTGCATCGTTTTGGCCTATAGAGCTGACAGAAGTACGGACTCGGACTCGCCAAAAATTTTAAATGATCTTGAGTTTTGACAAAGAAGACTTTACTCTAATAAATATTCCAACAAAAATTTGTTTTAAAACAAATCCTTTTATGGCTTATGATTATATTATTTAAGGTAATTAATGCCCGGTGTGTTCATGGACGCCGTTACCCAAGTCATAACACGCATTGTACCACTGGATCAGTGTACACTGTCCAATTTTATTGAAATTTTTCCTCCCCCTTTAAAAATATTTATGGCCACAAATTGCCTCTTTTATATCAAATTATCAATTATTAATTAAAATTATAAATTAAAACAAATCAAACTTAATCATTATTCATTACCAATCGTTTTTCATCTCAAAGAAAATCTCTTCTCTAGTATTATTCTAAAATTTTATTTATTCAAACATTTTTGGAAGTTCATTAAATTAAATTTATGATTTATTTCTCATGAGCATAATAATCAGAACAATAGGCGTTTTTCACTTATAAGCTTTTATATTAATTGAATTGAAATATCTGAACCGTCGATGGGGTCAATTTGAATATGGATTAATTTATTTTCGGCGTTTATAAGTTAATATCACCAATTGTGGTGGGGAAAAGTGGCCGAATTTTGTAGTCATAACTATTTCTAAACACCTGACCGAGCCAATCAACCCTTCTCTATTACCCCATTAATTTAATAATCTATTTCGATCCAATGATTATGGAGTTGAATTTAATTATTAATCAATCTGTTTCTAATCGTCAATGAATTAATCAAAGGAATTTTTACACCTGCCAATCGTTCCTCTTTAGAATAAATTAACTTCCTCAATATTTCATAAAAACAAGTATAAAATGGGAAACAAATAAAATAAGCAAACTTATGTTACTTCTATTTTTTTATTGCCCTTTTTCTCAATATGAAAAAAATATTTCAAAAATACAATCTTGAAAAATGAGTTGAATAGATACATATTATTTATTTTTATTTTAGAATTTGCGTATACTTATAAATTAAAAAATTTCCTTCTTTTATAACACTTTTTTATTTAGCTAATAGTGTAACATCAATTCTGACTATGTTCTCTTAACAGAAACGTGACGTCATACTGTTAGCTGGATTTTGTGAGCAAAATGAATAAAAGACTGCTTTTGGCCCAGACTAGGGAATTACATCTTGTCAACGTTTCAGGAATTAGACGTCAAAACAAAGGTTAAAATCGTAAAATATACACATTTTAATGTTACAATAAATGAAGGAGGCAAAGAAATTATATCTAGCCTTATCTTGAAGAAGGACGATGTCTAATCCCCGAAACGTCGACAAGGTGTAAGTAAATATTCAGGGACGAAAATAGTCTTTTCTTGATTTTCCACTTAATGCTACATTCTTCCTCCATATCTTTTTTCTTGATGAATAAATTTGATTTTATTTTTTAAATTTCTTATTTGTTAAAATTCCTTGTTTCTGATATTTAAATAAAAAATTCATGTAATATCAAGAGCACATGGTATTCTGTTTTTTCTTTTTCTTTCTTTTTTTTTTTTTTTTTTTTTTTTTTTTTTTATAATCCGATTAATTCAAGCAACCCTTTTCTACTAAATACCATCTGCCCAACTGCCCTGGAAGTTCAGTTTTT
>JAAAKE020056110.1:0-25807 GCA_010014785.2 Anisolabis maritima
CTTCGGTGTCTCCGGAGAAAATAGCTGGCTTGCAAACAAAAGATCAATGTTGTTCAAATTAGGGGACGCCTTGGAGAATACACGGAAACGGAAGTTGGATATATTCCATTATCAACAAACTCCCGTCAGAGTTATTTATTTATTTTTTCTTATACAAATTTAATTTTTAAATTTTAATTCAAAATCAATATTCAATTTATTTTATTTATAAAATATTAACTCTCCTTTATTATTTATTTAACAATTATAAATTTATAGTAATAAAAATCTATATTTTTATTAAGTGTTATTATATATTTTTAAATAAACAAAAATCTAAAAATAACAAGATATCTATAAAATGCAGAATTTAATCCAGATTACGATCCACTAGTCCCGAATTTTATATCTCAAATAGTTTTTGAGCATTAGAGGAATAATTTATTCATCTGTCAAACAAACTATAAAAATCTCTTTTCATTGAATTTTGAACATCTTTTTATCAAAATATTAATGTTTTCTCTTAATTTTTTCAATTCTAATCAATTCAAGTACAAAGCAAATATTAGAGGTGTTTATTTAATAATAAAAATAAGAAATTAAGAGAAAACATTCTTTAAAATTTAAGCCGCCTCATTCAAAATGTTGTTATGGTCACTAATAAATCTGTCCTGAAAATTGTCATTTCTTAACGAAAAATTCACAGAAGATTTATGACTCTATGAAAGTGAGTTTTCTAATATTCAAATTTTTTATAACGATTCATTAATAAACAAAAGAGATATTCATAAATTAATTTTCTAATTTCACTTGCGAGAAGGAAGGCTAGATAATCTAAATGGCCATTCCTTGGTTAGATTTAAGTATTCCGATCTTTTTAGAAACAAAAGTAAATTGGAGTCATCCATAAATGAAAAATTTCTTCTTTATACCCATATATAACTTCATGATATTTTTTCCTAAAAGTCTAAGTTCGGCTTTTGGCATCCAAGGACTAAAGAAATAGAGTGGCCTTCTTCTTTTCTTAGAAGAAAAGGAAATTGACCTGAAGTGACTTGGTAGACCCTTTGACCTTTATAATTTTTGAGCCGGGTACAATTTTTTAATTCTAAGACCAGTTATACATATACTATAATAATTGCTTTTTTAAAAATTATTTTTCCGATGTATTTTCCATACATATAAATTGATGACCTTAATGAGGCAGAGGCGCTGTTTAGTCATAGGTTATATATAAAATAAAATTAAAATTTATAATTTGCTCATTAAAAAATAATTTTTCAATTTCCCTCCATTTAGTTAAACATAAAAATCCCTAAACACCAATGAAAGCTTCAATAGCAAACAAAAAAAATTAGACTTTAAAATAAAATAAAATAATTAGATTCAACATTTACTATGAATCATAATTTAACACTTAAATGATTAACATAGGAAGTAATATGTGTTTAAAGGAGGAATTTATGTATTTTCCATGGTCAGGTCATGATGGCGCGGTGCCATCTGCCTCAATCAAATAGCGACATGAGTCGCTTTTTCACCGACTCCACAACAAATTTGTTTTATCGAGACCAAGCCTTTCTAAATATATATCAAACATTGAAGTGGAAATGTGACAATCCACATTTCAACCTCGGTCTTATTTCTGTAAGTATTCACATCAAATCCTTACTTGTTTATTTACTAATCTATTCAAAGTATTACTGTTTAAATCTCGAATTACATTTAAAACTATAAATACAAATCAAAATTAAACAAATTAAAAATGAATATAATTAATTAATTTTTTCTCTATTTGAAGTTTCCTCTAATTTCTTTATGGTTATCTAATTACTCATTCTGATAGCACTTTGAGTTCTTAAATATTTGTGCTTTGACACTTTAAATTATATACAAAAGGTATGAAAAATTAATTAACATTAATTTTCAATTTGTTTATATAATAGATATTATTTTTTTATCGACTTCATTTAATTCATAAAAATAATTAATTAGAAATATTATTTTTTCCTCTAATTATTAAGTAAATTACCACAATCACAATCAATGCTTTCTTAAAGGTCCCCCAAATGGGATCCACTAATTCGATGACGGTCTCAATATTTTTTTAACTTTTTTTTAAATATATTTTTTAGACAAACACCCTATAGTTATGCCACTGCCAATATTAATATTTGGGAAAATATTCAAAACTTAGAACTTTCATTCAACGGTAATATTTAAGTACTAACAAGTTTATATAAATATTAGGTTTGTAACAATGGTATTAACATTTTTTTTTAAATTTTGAATACCTTATACTTTGCCCTGGTTGTCTAATTAATATCAAGATGACCAAAAGACATATATATATATATATATATATATATATATATGTCTTTTGGATATACACACATATATATATATAAGTAATAGTATACCAGCTAATATCTTTTTTCACTCGGTAAATAATAATCTCTTAAGTAAAAGTACTTCAATGTTCCAAAGGAGGTTGATTTCCTAAATATGAGCATTTTACTGTACTTTTTTGATTGATTATAGTGAAAGTATGCCTGGATAGCTAATATTTACTTTTACTTTTTTAGATGTGCCATGGCACAAGAAAAGAATATGGGGCATAGACTGGAACTGGCTAAGCCTCTTCATCTCCAGGTACTGGAGAGAAGTCTTGACGTAGAACCTTTCATCTCATATGCTGAACAGATATTTAATACAAATTTAAGGTAAAACATTTTTTGTATAACAGATGTTTACATCATTTATATTCATAAATAAATAATGGAAATTAATTTATAAAAAATCTCCATGCCTTCCACATTGTTCTTAAGAATATATATAAGGAGATTTCAAATGACATATTCCGAATATGTCACTTCAATTGAGGAATAAGAAATGGAACACAAAACAAACAGAATAAGATAATTAAGCTTATGTGCGAAGAGAAGTCCTTGGCATTTTTAGTCGATTTCGATCTAACTTTCCAACTAAATCACTCAAGTGTTTAAATAGACATCCCAAAGATGAAAAAGAAAAAAAGCATGAAAGATGATTGTTACTTGAATCAGTTCATAACTCCACTCAAACAATCATTAATTTGAATAAGGTAAAAAACAAGCGAGCTTTCATGGTGAATTCACGAATGATCATGTTCTTCGACAATACACTATTGCATGTCATCATGGTTGTTTTTGATGGACTAAGAAATAAGAGATTCTTGCATACAGAAGAGATTTATATACGTAGGATTTACACTATTAAAGAAAGGCAATTCATCATCAACGAGAATGTAAAGGATACAGTTGAGAACTTATTCAAGCATCAACGGATGGAATTCACTATTTTCCAGAAAATGACAGAGTTGTCTTAACACCATGAATGACTTCTAGGAAACGAAATGTGTTCACTAAACTTTATTAAATATTACTCTTTATACTGTATTTGCTTTCCTTTCTTCTACATTCAGTGACATCACAAACAGATTTTATTTAAACACTTCTCTTATATATACAATGCAGGCCAAAAATTTAAAAGCACTTAAATAATTGTGATTAAAAAATAAAATAAAAATACAAATTATTAAATTGTCTTTATTTATTAATATTTGTTTACATTCGTATTCTGCAAACTAAACACTGTACAAAAACTCACTCCCTAATTAAAACAAACAGAAAAAAATGTTTAATAACTTAAACAGCGTTTTCATTAAAAAAAAAGCTTTATCTTCCTTCACTTCTTCACTACTTTTACAATTCTGGCCATTCTTGCTATTAATTTTTCAATTATATCTGATGAAATTTAATCCCAACTACTCCGTAAGATGTTTCACATTTCTTCATTTGAAGACGAACAGTGCTCTCGAACTTTTCTATCAAGCTCTTCCCATAAAAGTTTAATCGGGTGACCATATCATATTATTTAAAACCTGAGGTATTTAGACTCGTCTGTCCAAATTACATCGTTAAAATCTTCCTCTATCCAATCACAATGGTTTAAGGCCCACTCTAGGCGTTTCTTTTTTTGTGGACGTTGAAGGAAGTTTTGAACTGCTACACGTTCTATTAAATTAGCACTCATTAAACACTCACTGTGTTCAAAGAAACAGGCTTTGTGTGAGTTTCATTTAATTTCGCACATATTTCTGGCGAAGTTATACTTCTTTTTCGCTTACTGATGACCATAACAAAATTATCTTCTCTTTTTCTTGTGACCTTGGGCCATCCTGAATGTCTGTGATATTGTAAACTGCCAGTCTCATTAGAGCGATATATGCACCGAAATCTTGGATAACCTTAACTGAGCTGCTATAGCCCGCTCTGTTTTTTCTTCTTTATGTAAAGTGATAATACCGTTCTCTCTACCAATTTCACGTTCTTTTCCCATTTAGCCAAGTCTTTACTTTATATTGGTTAGTGGTGCCAATGCAGAATTACAAAAGATACAGAAGAAGCAGCAACTTTGACTATTTTCGAGAAATGTGCGCCGGAGTGTTTTATAGATAAACAAAATACCACAAACAAAAGAGAGTGCATGTTCGATGATAGGAATAACTTTGGTCAAAATCTATTCAATTAGTCAAAACAATATATTTATAATTTGGTTTCTGGTTTTAAATTTTTGATCTGCATTGTATATATTTATATGGAATGGCTGTTATATATATATATTAGGAACTTTGCTTTCTTTACTAATTGTGTCCACGAGTGCAAGCTTTCATTTTAAAAAATAAAGACTATTTTAAAAGTTAATATAGACTAAAATTTTTTCAAGAAATACCTTTACTTAAAAAAATCACTAAATTTCTCATATTTATTTTTACTAAAATAAAAATTTTAATTTATTTCAGTGATGATGAAGATTCCACAGATTCTGAATCCGATGCCCAACTTAATGAAGTGGATCATTCTAAAGGAAAAAAACTCATTAATGGCATTATTACTACAAAAGAAGGTAATTAATTTATTTACATGGCTGGAGAGCCTTATCCCTTAGAGCAGAGAAAGAGGTCTCGCTTCACGTTCCAAAGGTCACTGGTACGCTTCCCATCCTGAGCGATAAAATTCATTTAAATTATATTGGCTTCTAATTATTTTAAATAAATATAGTCGGGGTCTGTATGGCCTCAGATGCCGAAAAATACTTAAAGAAAAAGAATAGAAGACATTACTGGAGAACTGTCATTATATTAAACAAATCTGATGTGACTAACCACACATCACAACTTTCTCTTACCTACTTTCGTAAGATATAGTAATGTGTTGTCACTCCAAATTTTTTATGTTAATATTTTTTTTCTTTCCCGTAATATATCGGCACCAAGAGGTAAATACTGATACCATCAAATTTTTCATCTCTATAAATATATAAAAAAAATTTAATTAGCAACCAAATTTATTATCAAACACAGGATTTCAAATATTTATATTTTATTACCAACAGGTCGTCCTATCTTTTATAACGAAACTCAAATTTAATTATTAAAACATCAAATTGAAAGCTTCACACCATTTTGAAGTGGAAATTGATTAATACATCATAAAGCTTAGCTAATTTATTATATCTTTAGTCAATTGGATCATAATTGATTCATTAGTTTATGAGAAAAGCCTAAAAAGTAAAGTGGGCCCCAAACAATTTTGGTTTTTAATTTTTTATTTTAATCAACATCATTAGAGCCAATTTTGAGAAAATCAAAAAAGAAACAAACTAAAAAAGTACATCAATAAAGTACTAGCATTCTTTGGCCAATTTTATTCAAAACCTTCGTGTCCCATGGGTGGGTATCTAATCAAATCTATCTAAAAATCTCTAAAAATGAAAGGTAATATAAAATTGTAAACAGGCTACCTAGAGGGTCCGACGCAAAAAATCTAGTGTGACAGCACATCATAATTTTCCTTACCTTAAGTAAAAGAAAATTGTGTGATATGCGGCTGTTATTGCTTTTTCAAATATTTTATACACAGTCAGACATACATACATCCAGTGAGACAGACCATTTTACGATTTCATTTTTTTGACTCATGAAAACTCAAAACGTGTATTTCGGTTTCCAGAGAATAAAGAAGTTTTCTTTTGCAGTTTAAAGTCCAATCATAACTCTAAAAAAAATTTACATGAATTTCATCAAGTAAATTGTGAAATATATGTATTTTGCTGGCTGTTACTTGTATGTCTTATGATTGGATTCATTTTGCATAAGAAACCAGCCTATAACAAAATACTAAAAAAATGAGAAGGATTTTTAGTCAAATCCTTGATTTTTTTAGAAGACAAATAAAATAAATTTCAACCCTTCTGAGAAAGTTTTTAACATTTTCACAATTTCTCATTTTTATACAGAACGTCAGTCGGATAAAATGCGATTATACAATTTTGACAATGTTAAGAAAGATAGACGCTGGTTAAAAACAATATTGATTAGTGATTCCTCTGGTTCATCAAGTGATTCTGAAAGCCACGAAGAAGATACTATTACAGAACAAGATTTACACGATATGCTTAAATTTCATTTAATTAAAAAAAAGTATCAACAAAAATATTATAATAATCCTGAGGTAAAATAAATATTTCTCATTTTATTTTTTTCAAATGTTTCATTCTAATTTTATCTTTCTAGAATGCACAATATCAATATTATGGTGCTGGTCTTCTATCCAATTATGACAAATTTCCAGAACATCAAAAGCTTATTGTTGGATCTAAAAAGAAAAAAAAAGAGAAAAAGTCGGAAAAGAAAAGTAAAAAAACGAAGAAGATCCCAAAAGAAAAATCTCGTAACGATGAAAATTCTTCTGTAGGTATATTATTAAACCAAATACACTACGGTTCAAAAATTTGAAAAAAAAAACAAGGAATTTTTATGAAAAACAGGAATAAATCAAATATATATAATATATTTATTTTCATCGAATTCTTCTTTAATAATAAAAAAAATCTTTTATTTGGGAAACTATATATAGAAGTCCAATTTTGCCTTCGTCAAAATAATGATTTATTTTTAATTATAACTGCTTATTCCATTATTTTTTAAAAATTTTTCTTCTATCAGGAACCTTTAACAAATTTCGGTACCATAGATCGGCTGGATTTAAGGTGTATGTTTCCGTTCACAAAAGCATTTCGGGTAAATTAACGGGGATCCCGGTAGTTGAGTTTATTCGGTCCAAATGGAATGAAATAGAATCAGGCCCCAGAATCATGTCATGTCATGTCATGTGTCAGGTGTACTAGCACTACTATTTTTTACCAATAAAACAAATCTCCCGCCTCAGAACTCGAACAATGAAACTGAACAAGATTTTAATATTCAGGAAGAAGATGAAAAGCCAAAGTATATGTAATAATACTTTAGAACGATGCATTATTACACTATATTTTCCATTTATTATATCAAAAGACAGATAAAAAGATTCACAAGAGAAAAAGAAGAAAAATCAATTTTATTTTTATATTTTTGCAAAAATATAGATGGATATTTGATAAAGCAAAAGTGGGATTTGTCTTGTTAGATTTCCCACTTATGCATGATTCTGGTTACATATTATCAATCAATTTTTCGATGGTAATATTTATCGTTAATGTTTATTTTCTATTATTTTTCTGGAATATTTCTTGTTACTTCCAAACTTTTAAACGGTAGTGTATATGTTCTTTTTATATATTATTTTTAAGTTAAAAAACAATACAGTAGTACCTTGGTTTTTCCTTTCCATAAGGAAATCGCGCATTGGATAACCTTGCCTTGCATTTGACCAAGGCACCACTGTATAATTCTTATTGAGGGCAAATAAATACTGTATTAAAATTCAAAAAACCAAAAGGTATAAAAACAATTTAAATAAATGTAATCATTTGAATTTTCCAATTTGTAATCGAACTTCCGGCTTTTATTATACGTAAATCAAGTCATAACCAATAATCGAAATAGGTTCAATTCTCACATTATACATATATATATATATAAAATCACTGGTCCGCGTTGATGGTTGACTCAACAATCAACAGGATTCAGTTCTCGACAAAAGTTAACACCAATGCATAATTCCATCTTTTTATACATTACTCAATCCAGATTTAATAACCTTCAACAAAATGCGTATTTTTTTAAATTTTAAATAAAAGTTTTATTAATTTTCTATAACAAAATATTATCCCTTAGACGATACATAGAACAACATATATTTCAAAGATTGTGTTAGCTTATACTCGTAGTTACTCTATAAATCCACTTGGTGTAAGCTGTTGAAATTATAATAATTTAATACTATATTAAGTATTATCAGTTAGATATATACTCTAGTGTAGTAATAACTCTCGCATTGTCATTATTTGCCATGGGAAGAGCAAAATATTTAACTAAAGCTCAAAAAGTGAGAATTGTGACATTATCAAAAGCAACCAACAATTTTCATAAAGAAATTGCAAAAATTGTGGGTGTGAGCAAATATGCATTTATATCTGTTTAAAAAACTAGCAATTTTTAGTACAAGTGAACCAAAAAAAAGGTTAGGAAGATCAAAGAGGACTACACACACATACACACACACACACACACACACACACACACACACACAATCACTCACATGTGGCCCTCAGGCGATTTCGCCTACCTCCACCCACAAAGAAAGCTACAGGAAGAGAATATTCTTTAACCAAAAGAAAAGCTATCAAGAAATATCAGTTAAAGACAAGAAAACCAATCAAAAAAACCAATGTTGACAGACAAAATGACATCAAAGAATTGTCTTTAATAAGAAATATGCTAAATGAGATGTTGGAGAGAAATGATTTTTAGTGACGAAAGTACAGAGTGTGCTGTTAGAAACAAAAAAACGTTTTATACAAAAAATTGTTTATTTAAGCCAATATATAAAGATACCAAAAATGCTGTTATATCTCATTTAAAGGATCCTTGCTGAAAACTTTCATTCTATATAGCCACCCTGCGCCTCTATCACCTGCTCGATCCTTGCCCTAAAGCGCGAGCACCCTGATTTTAACTCGCAGTTCATGGCTGTGAATTCTGCCTCAATAGCTCAATAGGCCAGAGGAAGTTGACATTAGAATGCCTAGACTTGTTGGTTTGTCTCTCGACTACGCCCCACAGGTAGTAGTCCAGAGGGTTTAGGTCGGGACTGTTAGGAGGCCAAAAGTCCTTCGACCAAAACTTGTCAACGTTGTCAGAGAGTCACTTTACACTAAATGGCTCGTGTGAGCGGATGCTCTATGTTGTTGATAGATATACGGTTTCCCAGAGGCCATCGTCTCCATCTACGGCTTTCCCACTGTCCTCAGGACCTCTAAATAAACCTCCTTCGTGACCGTTTCTCCCTTCTGGAAGAAATGCGGTGGCATGACATCACCCTCACTTGAGACGACACTCAGGACGTGGATATTGGCCGGAAACTTGGTCTTGCCCACCACAGGGACATCCTTGGGGTTGTGGGCGAGCCAACGGTCTTGCCTTGGGTTCACTTTGGCATACACGCTGAACATTTTTTCATCAGAGAAAAACTTAATGCGTTAAAAGTACTACTGACATATTTAGCTAGCGCCAACTAGCGCCTACCCATGAATTCAAATATAACTGGAACTTCAAATACAATTTTGTCCGGATTCTAACGGCGCACCCTGTACATATAATCAGTACAGTTGTGTCCCCAAAGTAAAAAAAGCTTAAAAACGTTTCCCTCCTTTACACTCGGTGCACATTCAAGACCACAAAACATCCAGCTGGTTTGAAGGTTTGGGGGATTTTTCTTATAAGGCAAGCAGAGGATGATAATCAACATTTATATTAACATATTGGAACATAATTTGAAGAATTCTATAAGATTACTGGAATGTAATTTCATTTAGCAAAGCAATGCTCCTTGCCATACATCAAGAACGGTGAAGCAGTGGTTCAATGACAATGATATTGAGATATTAAACTGGCCTGGAAACAGTCCATATCTAAACCCAATTGAGAATTTATGGTAGAAAATCAAATTCAAACTTAATTTCAAGATATAAATTATAAGAACTGGAACTTTTGAACATCACAAGAGGGATGTGTAGCTTATGTGGACAGTATGCCAAGACGAATCAAATTTGTTCTGGCGAATAAAGGTTATTCAACTAAGTATTAACTTATATCATTTAATTTTTTGTTACTAAACCCATTATAAATAAATTTTTTAAAAATATATAATGAAAACCTCTTCCACAATATTGTTAATTTTTTTATTATACATGGTTTAAATAAATATATATCCATATAGTAAACTTATTATCTATAAGATATTTTTCTATAAAAGAAAAATGAAATATCTGCTAAAAAATAATGTTGATTGTGAAAATTTTGAATCGGTGCTAAACTTTTGTCGTAACCAATATATATATACAATATATTTATATGCAATAACATAACATCATTCACATTATCACATAGACCGCATTTTTGTTTATAACAAGAAAGAAACTTATACAATACGAGTATATCATCAGTTTAATAGGAAAACGAGATGGCCACTACTATTGATCTGTTTAAAATATATTTTAATATCGTTCTCAGCCTCAAGTCAGCTGCGAGCCCTCTAAACCATTTTGCCATACAACAATACGATTGATGGACAATCTCTTTTGTTTTTCACTTATGAAAAATCTGGGACAAACCTTTTGAAATTATACATTTGTCCCAAAAAGTGCATAAAATCAAAACATTTTGTTCTTTTTTTTTACTAGTATCTTTGAAAAATAAGTGGTCCCATTAAATTATTAGTTTTAAAAACAGATGAACAAGATGCAGAATTTTTTGGAAGAAAAATTTACCGTTATCTGATTTATTCCTAGTGTATTTATTTCTTCTGGTACCTCACAATCTATGTATTGAATAAATTCATAAATGAAACATTACAGATAAGATTGCCTATCAATTAAATTAAAAATCGACATGGTTAAGAAAGTTCGACTAGCATTCTGAGAATGGATAAAAATCCTTTCAAATTTGACCAGTTTGGAATGATAATGCACAACACATGATATATTCAATTCGGAGCCTCAAAACACATTCATAATATTTGTTTTGAGCCTTCAAATACATATGTAGCGAATACACATCTTAGTTTAAATTTACATATTTTCTTGTCTGTATCTCATTTTACTATTACATGAATATGTCCGATCTCACTTCACTATTTATATTGAACCGTATAATAACAAATCAAATTAATCTAACTCTATTTGAAATTTTTAAAAATCCATGTGTTTTTCCTTATTTCTCTTAATTAATAAAATTGAATCTTCTTTTAGACATTCACACCTTCCCCCATCACTCAGAAAGTTTTAACGAAAACTCCGTCCCCTCGACAACAAGATCCTGAACTTGATGATTTTGATTTTGAAGAAAAATTACGTAATATTAAAGAAGAATATGATCCTGATAATCTTATGGCTCCTCCTAGTTCCACAAATAATAATTCGCAAAAATTTCGCCCAAATAAACGTCGTTCCCAACAAACAAAAAATCCAGAAGTTATGACTTTAAGGAGAAAGAAGATTTGGATGATGATGGCAAAAAAAGAGTTGGGTAAAGTTCAACGAGCACGTGTAAATAATCATAAAGAGATGTTAACAAATACCAAAAGAATGGCCACATTGTGTATGAAATTTTGGCGACAAAAAGCAATGCAGGTAAATTTTTTTTATATATTGTAATCATAAATAAGTTATGTCCCAAAAGGAACGAAACATCTACATTTGTATAATTTGTATACAGAATCAACAATATATTATATATATTGCACACCAATCTTTCAAATCAAATATTTTTACCGGCTCTAATTTAGATATATTTAATTTGTGTACTTCAAATGTCTATTTTGAGGCTTGGCTGCTGTAGATTTTCAATTTGAAGATGGAGGTGGTCAGGTGATAAGAATAAAATAAAATTTAAAAAAAATTTATATACTGCAGCTGACTAGCGATTTGGCGAATCTGACTGGACAAATTATAAATGACTTTGGAACACTTGTTTTGGAAACTATAATATATTTTAAGCCCGTGTGAAAAGTTTCACACATTAAACTCATTCAATTATTTCAGAAATTAAGCATACCTGACAACAGAAATAATATATTTTTTAATTTTTCTTTTAACTTACATTTTAAACAAACAATGTGTTTTAAACTAAATTGAGTATGCTGTCAGATTAGAAAAAGTGATGTGACAACAGAAATAATAGAGATGATTTTTCGAGATCTATTCGATTCAGTTATTAGATATAATATATATGATTATAAAATAGGTCTTTATATTATAAAGTAAAACAATAATTATACATGTTTTCATCACTACTAGCATACATATTTTCTATCAATCATTAATGAATAAACAAAATAATTCTTCTTCCATTTCTTCAGAACAATTAAGAAAGTTAAAATTTCTTTTCAACAAGGACATTTTTAGGCTTTTTTATAATTACATATAGTTCTTTACTTTAGTCTTTGAGGAGGATGCCTGTAATAAGTAATTATTTTAATATATTATTATTATTATTTTCTAATTTGATCCGTTTATTCTCAAAAATTAATCTGAGATTAGAAAAAAGAAAATATTTCAAAGTTTTACAAAATTTTTAGCTCACTAATTAAATTAGTATTTTAAAACAACATTGACTTTTTACTCTGGCCTTTGGATTATATTTTGTTAAATAAAAATGACCCAACTACAGAACATTTTTTATAGGTTTTTATATGTAAATAAAATCTCCCTCTTCAATATCCATCATAGAAAAATTTTCTCTTATAGATTTCAAACTTTTTCAAATAAGCGCTTAATTTGACTGCACTTTACCCAGCGTTTCCAAATGGAGAGCAAGAAATGTCTTTTTGTCATGAATTTAAAAATCTAAACAGATAAGATAAAAATCTTATTTTTTGTAAATATTGGGTTGGCAAGAAAGTTGATTTTTGACTTTTGACTTTTGTCACACACTGTGGGTTGTGGCTACAGAATATAAAAAAATATTTTATTTTATCACCTGGCTGCCCACCGGGACCCCCCACCTTCATCAATTGCAACAAGTATAAACGCTTTTTACCGTTTAGTTTGTGTGCCTGTGGATAGATGTAAAGCAAATTAAAAGGATAAAAAATATATAATACTCTTCAATTTGATCACATTTTGGCATACATCCATCTACAAAGCGCAATTTTACTGGAATTCCTTTCAAATCAAATTTCAATGATTTCAATTGATAATATCAATAAACAATTTGCCTTAGATATATAAACGTGTCCTAAAAGACATAAAGTGTCACTAGTATATTTCGACTTTCTGTACCTTTCTTCTGACTCTCTCTGATGATGAAATTAAGATTTTTTAGATTAAATAGTAATTTAATCTTTTTTATATTTATTTATTTATTAAATGTAAATTTTATGTTATAGTCTCAAAAAAATATGAAAGAGGTAATTTGGCGATCGAAAAGACTCACTCGGGAAATGCAATCATATTGGAAACGATACGATCGTGTTGAAAGAGAAACTCGTCGCCGACAAGAAAAAGAGGCAGAAGAACAAAGAAAACTTGATGGTGAAATGATGGAGGCAAAACGTCAACAACGCAAATTAAATTTTCTTATTACACAAACTGAATTGTATGCTCATTTTATGAGTAAAAAATTAGGGAAAGCAAATCAAGAAGAACATTTGAGAATATTAAGACAACTTGAAGAGGAAAAAATTCCACGATTAGCTACAATTGATGATTATGATAGGTACTTATATATATATATATATATAATTTTTTTTCATGCGTTTTTATTTAATGAATATTTTATTAAAATTATTTTTATTTTATTTAAATTTTCTCTTGTCCAGCCGTCTTTTTATTCTAAGTACAATTCTCCTTAAAAATAATTGAGTAAACTGCATCTTTTGTGCTATTTTATTGGATACTTAGGAGAGTTGCATGAAATCCGAAAATAATAATAATTAGGTAAAACATTATGAAATTTGATTATTTTGAACTCTCTTAATTATCCAATAAAATGGCACAAAAGATTCAGTTTATCCAAATTATATTTGAAGAGGGTAGTATATCTATATTGACTTTCTCAAGCTGATTCAAACTTTTTCTTATCATCTCTTTTCAAACTACTAGGAGTACCAATCAAATGATGAAAGACAAATAATTAGATATATAATAAAAATTTGCTTAATTAATTTTGGTTAATAAAAAAATTTCAGTAATTTTGTATAATAAAGGAGTAGTAATTTTATTTTTTTCTTATTGTAACTCTAATTTAATGCCAATATTTTGGGCAGCTTTCCCATTTTTATTTCTAAATTTATTTCTAAATTTTCTACCCCCTTTTGTTAATTAATTTTAATTTTAATGAAACAGACATTTTATTAAGAATTGTTTTTTTTATTTGTTTATTTAAAGTGAAATGATGAAAAAACAAGCTCAACGAAATGTAGAATTAGCCATTAAAGATGAAGAAGCTCGATCACAACAATATCGACATAGTCAAGAACTCGTTGACGATTTCAAACTAACAGAAACGAGTATAAGTTGTGAAGATGAAAGGCCCCAACCTAAACTTTTTAAAGGAACCTTGAAACATTACCAATTAAAAGGAGTGAATTGGTTGGCTAATCTCTATGACCAGGTTGTATTTTGTTTATTTTTATTTTTATTTATTGCTATGGCCAAAAGTTTTGAGCACCCACAATATATTAAAATTCATTATCTTCAGATATTTTGAGGTGGGATAAAATAAAAAATAGAGATAATAAATATTTATTTATTGAAAAATATTTAATTAAAATAAACGTTTATTGATTGGAAAATCAATATTTCCTTGGACTATCCTTCACCTTTATGACTGCAGTTATCCTTTTTCGAGGAAACCAGCTTCTTGCACTCCTCACCAATCGCTTTCTACTCTTGCCGGAGGAAGCACTTTAAATCTTTTTTAATTTTACGGTGCAGTCTTCACAAACAAACATATCGCCAATGCCTGAAGCTGACATGCAATCCCAAACCATTTTACTGCCTCTTCCATACTTTACTTTGGGCAGCACGCATTTTGGTTCTTATGTTCTTCAACAATTAGGCGCCTCACTTATTTTACACCGTGTGTTCCAAACAATGAAAAAACAAAATGATTTTTAAAATTTTAAATTTTACTACCTTTTCCTTGGGTTTATTTATTTATTAAGTTAAATAAAACTTATGTTTTACGAGATGAATGCTTATTTAATAATTTACCTGAAAGTTTGATTCGTCGGACCATGCAATTTTGGACCAATCCTCATCAGTTAAATGACCGTGTTTTAGAGCCCACTAATACTGTGCTTTTTTTTGTTGATAGTCAGCCACAGTTTTTCTGGCTTCTCTGCCTTTCAATCCAGCCTCTAACAGCCTTCTTGTTCTCGGAGAGATTGCTCTTTTTAATTCATTTGATAAAGTAGCAGAGCTCGGTAGAAGAAATCATAATTTTTCAAAAACTCTCTGATTCTGTCTTCGCGTTCCGTAATAAATCGTTTCTGTATATTAGTATGGGGTCCAGTGCTCTTGAGCCGTTGAAGAGTATATTGCACAGCTCGGCCCGAGCTTTTAATAATTTTCGAAATTTGCCCTTGGGACATGGCTTATTCTTTGAGAAGTTCAATTTTTAGGCATTGTTGCATTCTTTTTTTAAGGCATATCTTAGTAAAATGACTAAATTATAAAATGAAATAAAAAATTTATCTTCCAAAAGAAGTGTAGAGTTCCCAACTAGCGAAGAAGCTGACTACATTTTAGGAATATGCTTCTAAATATTAAGTTTTCAGATTTTTTATGACAACCAATAAAATTTAAAGAATATTTTAAGATGCCAAACGAATAATAAACAAAACAAACTATTCAGAGAAAGTTTTTGTGTAATAATTTAAGGGTGTCTAATACTTTTGGCCATGATTGTATAATTGTATATACTAAATTGGATTTAAATTAAAAAATTCATCCAACCCTAAAAAATTTTCGAATTGTTCAAATTATTCAACTTCGCTATTCTTAAAAACTCTTAATAGCGATAAGTATTAATGATCGATTGTTGAAGAACATATTTTGTCCATCAATGATTTTAGTTAATTATTGACTGATTTAATTAATTTTTAAAGTCATTCGTCCCATTTCTACTCATTATTTATATATAGGAAGTTTACATATGTTAATGCTTTTTTCCTCTTTTTTTTAGGGCATAAATGGAATTTTAGCTGACGAAATGGGATTAGGAAAAACTGTACAATCAATAGCATTTCTATGTCATATAGCCGAAAAATATGGTAATAAAATATTTAAACAATCTAATTTTAAATCTATCTCAAGATTATTTCGTTTTTAATTAGATTTCGTTTTATCCAACTGTTATTTGTATGTTTTATGAAATTATTCATTTAGTATAAGAAAACTGCCTAAACTAAAATATTGTTTGAATACTAAAGTTTAAATTTATTTAAACAACTTTATTTTCAAAAAAAGACAAAACCTTAATATTTATTAAAATAATTTAATCATGACTTTGATAACTAAAAAAATATCCATATAAAAGTCTTGTTTATGTGCAAAAGAGACAGTGAGTGTTAATTTTCTAATTTAATTAATTATTTCAAATTATTTAATTTATTTTTAGACACTTGGGGACCATTTCTTATCATTTCTCCAGCATCTACTCTACACAATTGGCAGCAAGAAATGACTCGATTTGTTCCAGATTTTAAAATTGTTCCTTATTGGGGAAGTCCTCAGGTAAATAATTAAATAAATACTTTTACTCATTATGTATTATATCAGATAGATGTTTCTAAATTAATATTTATTTTAATTTGTATAGGAAAGACGAATTCTTAGACAATTTTGGGATATGAGAAATCTTCATACGCGAGATGCAAGTTTTCATGCAGTTATTACTAGTTATCAACTTGTTATTACTGATATTAAGTATTTTAATCGAATTAAATGGCAATATCTAGTCTTAGATGAAGCACAAGCTTTAAAAAGCACCAGCAGGTAAATTTTATTCTTATAGTTACAGAATAGTGGTGGATTGATACAAATTTTATTTATATATTTTTTCTCAGTGTCCGGTGGAAGATGCTTTTAGGATTTAGTTGTCGAAATCGACTACTTCTCTCTGGTACACCCATACAAAATAGCATGGCTGAATTATGGGCCTTACTTCACTTTATAATGCCAACTCTCTTTGATTCGCACGATGAATTCAATGAATGGTTCAGCAAAGACATTGAGAGTCATGCCGAAAATAAAACTGGCATTGATGAAAGTAATTATAACATTTCCATTGTGATTTTTTTTTTGGAAAAATTAAACAGATTTTAGTTTCTTTTGCATAAATATCAACCAGTTTAAAACTTTCTGTTTATGCGCACTTTGTTCTGAGCATTCCAATTCTTATTTTGCCCATGGTCACTTTTTTTTTAAGGGTACGAATTCCCATTTTGCTCCAGCGGTTTTAAACTGGTCAAAAACCTTATAATTATATGTTGAAAAGCAAACAACAATATAAATATAATAATTAGGAAATTAGCAATATTTTATAATAGTTATTTATTTTCCCAGTTCCTGGAAGATGCTGGGATGTGAAGATTTTGGAAGTATGAAAAACAAACAGATTAATCGCTCCACCTGACCTCCTTTACCGCGGAAATATTTCGACGCACATGACGTGCATCATCATCACTATGGTAAGGATAACGGAGGTGGGCTTTGTCCAAAGTGTAAAATATGTAGCATTCGGCATTCGGTAGAAGTATGCAAATAGATGTGCCGGGACTATGTGGCTGATGGCCTTTTTTCGAAGTATTATTTATTTCAATTAAAGGGGTTTTTTTTATTACTTCGACTAAAAACGCAAAAGAGTCAGGGTAGTCCCGGCACATCTCTTTGCAGAACGCCGAATGCATATGAATACATATTTTAAACTTTGCACATAGCCTCCCTCCGTTATCCTAAGCGCATTGATGATGATTCAAGTCATGAGCGTGGAAATGTTTACGCAATAAAGGACGTCAGGTGGAATGAAGCTGGTTTTTTCTCCATACTTCCATAATATTTATTTTCCTCTCTGATCTATTAATTTCCTCTTCCTATCAAATCTAATTTTTCTCGTTTTTAATTTATTTTCAAACTTGATATTTTTTAGAACATCTATCTCGTCTACATATGATTTTGAAGCCATTTATGCTCCGAAGAATTAAAAAAGATGTTGAAAATGAGCTTTCCGATAAAATTGAAGTAATGGTCTACTGCCCACTTACAATTCGACAACAGTTACTATATGCCGCCCTTAAAAAAAAAATTAGAATTGAAGATTTACTTTATAGTGGTTCTCAATCATCTCAATCAGTTACAAGCAGTCTTATGAATTTAGTCATGCAATTCAGAAAGGTAATTTTTTTTATTAGTAAAAGAAATATAACTAAATTTCTTCCAAGACTCTTCGTAGTGCTTGCATCTACCAGTGGAGAAAAAATCCTTGCCGAAAACTCTCGCCATCTAATGCTCTTCTTTCTTAAAAAGTGTAATTTAATAAAATATGCAAAATAAATTAAATTTATTTATACCCGTTGGTAAAGGTTTGTTTGAAATAGTTTTCAATCAAGCCCTATAGACAGTAAAGCACCAGTCATATCGTTTAAGTGAAAAATATTCAGCGAGATGATTTTGTGTATGATCGGAGATGAGTCTCTTATTACATCCCTGCAATCATTTAACCATAAAAGAAGTGTTATGCACTGACACTTTTTTTATAGATATTACCGATTGGCCGATACTCTACCAAATTAAAATCCATTTCTTCAAAAGCGAAGTTTGTCCGACACTTAAGAGAGACATCGTACCAACATCCCTATGTCGTTAGCTTATAACTACGAGGATTGCCTTTTATATTTCGAGATTGCGTTGTTTGTGTAGTTTACAATGACTTGAAATCATCTCGGCTAAAAATGGAATTAAATCGTGAACTTTTTCGAGCGATTATTTTTTACAACTTTAGACGTGGATTAACCCAACAACAGTGCATCGATGAACTTAATTCGACTTTTGGCGAGGAAGCTCCATCAAAGACTACTGTTTATCGATGGTTTGCTGACTTCAATCGTGGCCGTAGTTCGGTTAAGGACGAATTTCGTGTTGTTGTTCCGGAAACATTGATGCTCTGCATTGGTGGCACCAGCATATACATTCAATATTGTATGAACATTTGGCCGTTTTTGATCTCATATCCTGAAATATAAAAGGCAACCCTCGTAGTAGAATTAGCCAATCCAATAGTCTTCCTTTATTCCCAACCTCTCCAGACTGCTATAATTTTATCCAAAACTTATAATCTTCAATCATTCACATCAGTTTTTTAATTTTCATTCACATAAGTTTTTTAATTTTCCACACTCTCTTATTTTTGCTCATCTTTATTGCATGTGACCTTACATTCTGGCATTCATTTAAAAAAAAATAAAGGCAGGTCAAGATTTTTAATTATCCATTTGTGTTTGACCCTTTCTTTTTTATTGAAAATTAAATTCATCTAATTTATTTCTTTTATAAATCCATTTTTTCTTTTTTTTAGGTTTGTAATCATCCAGAACTTTTTGAAAGACGTGAACCAAAATCTCCCTGGTATATGAAACCACCTGATTATGAATTACCACAACTTATATTTGAAGAAGCTTTTAAAGCACGAGGATTTGATCCCCAGGCTCATATTTTATATAATAAACTGTCCATTTTTGCCTGCGAATACATCCATCGGTCTTTATTTCCTATAGAAAATGAACCTGAAACAGGTATTTTATAAATTTTATATTTAGTAGTAGTAGTTTATTTTTTCATTTCGTTTCATTGGACCATATCAGCCCCATATCGGAATTTTTGTTTATTTATTCGAAGGTGTTTTCGTGGACAGACATACTGAGTCAACATCAACCGTATCAGTGACGCAGGGGAGAGAGTATAGGGGAGTTAGAACCGCTCCCAAGAGATCTGAACTTTGACTAGAGTAATTAGGCCTAAAAGGATGAGAAGAATAAATTTAATTGAACAACATGCTAGAGAAACGGTTATACTTATTAAGCTATATATATAATATTATTAATATTATTATTTATTCATATCTAACGAAAGGAAAGAAATAATATAATATGTGGGGGAAAGATTATGGAAATACTGAACCCACTCTCACTCCATCATAAATTTCTGGTTATGCTACTGAACAGAAATAATATATCCGCAACCGAGACTTAAGGAATTCATTAATTTTTATTTAATGAAAACATCCGATTACGGCTGGATCGCGTTTCACCTATATACTAACTAGTATTATAGACTCCTATTCCTTGGACACTTAATTTTTCTAAAATATTATTAGCAAAAAGTAATTTAATATAATCATATAATTAGAAATGAATTTAATCTATTTTTTTCATTAAAATAGTTTTATCTTTATTGAACCAGGATAACTCTCAATATTCATCTTTTTTTTGGAATTTTTTTCTAATAATAATATTAATATAATAATAAATAAAATAATTTTTTTCAGCATCGCAGTGTTTTTCCTTCTCACGATTTTTTAATCTGACTCCTGGAATTATTTCATCAGTATGTCGACAAAGCCTTATTCATCTGTGAGTGTTGAATTTCAAGGTAGCTTTAGTTATTTTAGATTTATAGTTCATTTTTGAAACAAACTTCACTAAATTTAAGTTTCACATGAATTTACTCTAAATTAATTTAATTTCTGTTAACATATAACATAACAATAAGAAGCCCTGACTTATCCCCATATTTTAAAAGTGATCTATCACATACTACTCTTTAGCGGTAAGGTGCACCGCGAAATTTCTCAATTTATTTTTGTGAAAATTTTTTTAGAATAATAAATTAAATTTTAATTTGAAATTAAAGATATACTTAAAAACTCTTTTGAATTTTATAATATAATATTTAAAAATTTTACTCATATCTTCATGAGGCTGGGAGTTCTATAAAAATGATTCCTGCTATAAATCTCAACGTTTGGGAACTTCTCCATTAATTTGCAAAATAGTTTTAAGAAATTTTAAAATAACTTTAACAATTTTTATATATTTTTAGAAAAATGTAAACTTTTCTCTATCTATCTGACATTTGAAATGCTTGTTTCTCAAGTCACATTAATATTTTAGTTTTTAAAAAATATATATTTTTTTTATTTTGTTTTCTGACAAGAATGTGAGATTAGCTTTCGTCGGCAAGTCTTGACAAGGATGAACGCATTTATGCTATCATTTACCTGAACTAAGTGTTCACTCCTTCTCTGGTTTTGAGTAACTCCTTTCATCTTCTCTCTTCCGATTGATAGATCATATCCGAGCACTCTTACTATATTGAGGAAGGTTATTAATTCTCCTAAAAAGTGTTTGAAATTAAATGACTTAATTTTGTTCATCAATAGATTGCGTGGGGTCAAGAAATTTTATCAATTTTTCTTATTATTTTTATTTATCCACTTTTAATTTAGCTTACTATCTCTAATTGCCACTAGAAAGCATTCTTTAGGTTTCTTTAGCTAGTGAAAATACTTAATTATCCAATAGAAGAGATTAATAAGAGATATACAGAATATACATTTTATTATACCGTATTAATTTCTTTAACAATATATTACATTTTTCACTTATTTTAACAAATTTAATTTTGTTTTTTTGTAAATTAAGAAAACAATATTAATTCTTTTTTATAAAAAGAATTTGGTTAAACCTCTTTAACCAATGGTATCATTCAATATTTCATTTGCAAAATCAAAGGAGTCAGAGTGAAATTGTATCAATTTATAAATCCTCAAATTGGGGATGGAAGGAGGAAGGGGACTCTTTTTTTTTAAAAAAAAAGTATTCTTTCCTTTTATTCTGGCTTTGATTTTATAATCTTTGAAGTCCAAAGGGGGGAAAGCAGTAAATACTTGGTAAAAAACTGATGAGAAAGACAAGATGGCATAGGAGAAAGCCCTCGACATGGAGCTAGAGAGAAGACGCCACCACTTTCGTTAAGCAAGTCTGGTTCTATATGCGGCTCAGGGTAAAATCAATCATTCCATCAAAAGCGCCGTTTTTCCGTGAATCAACATCCCCTATGTCTTAACCTCGCGACTTGTAGAACCAGTCAATTCCAGTCTTCCTTTATACCAAGCCTCCCGTGATTGGAACAACCTCCCTGCTACTATCTTCCCTAAAACTTACAATCTCAAAACCATCCTCAACAAGCACCTTTTAAAATGTCTACTCCCTTTTACTTCTGTTCTTCCTGGTTGCATGTGGTCACTCGTCATTAAAAGTCTGCTGAAACTTATACTTCCATATAAAAAAAAGACCTCGTGAAACAAACATGATTGATTAATAAGTCTATTTTTGTTATCATCTAATATAAATATATATTAATGCCACTACAGTTTAAAAAAAAACTGAACATTTTTTATAATTTAATATTCTATTTTTTGTTTTAGAATTTGTTACCTGGTCTCTGAATACGTTCATCAAAATTCTGTTCATCATTTGGATCTTTTTCATGGAGACGAAACTCTTTCTGAAACACCAGCCGGAACAGCTTGGAAAACAAGACATTTTCTTCAATTGGCATGTCGGAGGCCTCTATCGCCCTGGGCTACTCGTTCAAACAGCCCTGTGTTTTCAGAATTTGTATTTACTCGAGATCGCCCTCTATTCTATACTCATCTAAAACGGATACACCATCCTATTCCAGAAACTCTGGAACACAGGGTTTTACGAAGTCGAAGAATCTCAACATTAATTAAAACCGAACCAACCTCTCCAAAGGTAGCTAATCCATATAATAAAAACAACACTGATAGGACTTTTGGTTATTTAACGTTGCATTGCCCAAATGACCTGACCATATAATCCGTAGATATGCACTATACTTTTTCTATGCGATCGGGTAACCGGAAATGGGTCACGAGTCCATTTAAAATTTATACAAAGAACAGGTTAACCGATACGTCATTTTAAAAATGAGTTCATATCGGTCTTCACTTAAGCTCAACGACAAATACCTACAAAAATCGCCTGCTTCCTTTCGCTTTTTAAGCAGAAATCTGCAACCAGGTCCCTAGTGGTTATTAAAAAATAATTAAAAAAATATTTTCTTTTAAATAAATTATCATTAATATAATTTTCTTTTTCTTTTAGAAAATAAAGGAAGAAAGCAATACACCAATTTTGCTACCTGAATTTGAACATAAACCACGGCCTCCTTCTGAATATTCTTTGGTCCCAGCAGAGATGCCGACTTTCATTTATTCTACTATAGTGCCTAAAGTTCAATGTCATGGGAGAAATATATATGCAAGCAATCGGAGTGCAGCTTGGCATGCTTATTTAAGAGTGGCTCCTCGAACTGCTATTCATCTTATAAAAGAAATTTGTGAAAATGATGGAAGCTTGCCACATAGCCCTGATCATTATCAAGAAGAGGTAATTTTCAAGATATTTCAATTAGGGCCCTAATGAAATTTTTTATTATTGATTTGAACACTCCCCTCCCACTCCATCCAACAAGTTAATTTATATAAATCCTTTCCTTTTAATATAAATTAAGAAATTTAATTTTTTCAGATTCAAGTTCGAACTCCAAAACCTGATTATTTTCATCCAGAATTTCCAAGAGGTTTTGAATCAATTTTTCCAAAATTTGGTTCATCTAACATCGTTATTCCGGGTAAGTCTTCATATAAATCAATTTTTAACTTCACTTACCAATCGAACGATAGGTAAAGTTAATTTAATCTAAAAAAAAAAAAATCGAAATTAAACTAATGCTACTTGAATTGGAATGATGTCTCTATGTATACTGGTGTAATTTCTTTAGTCCACGATAACTCAAAAAATAATTATTCGATTGTGTTGAAATTTTGCACCCATAAAATAGACCTAAATCCCAACTGAATGATTTGGTAAACACTGGACCATTAAAGAGGTCGCTAGGGGGTTAACATTTTTCTTCTTAGTTACCATATAGATTTTTTATATATTCTGAAACTAGACCTTCACCCAAATAAAATGATATAACCCTTATATCTAAATTTGTTGCAACTTTTTTTTTTTAGTCTCTTTGGCATCTTAGGCCATAGACTTTTAAACGATACAGATTATTCATTATTTATTTATATCAATTGGTATCCATAAATACATTTTCATTGGATTGCCTGGGATCCCATTGACTTTTAAGGCTATTAATATTGACAATGTATCGGCCATGGGGGAGAGGGAGAGGTTAATAAATTTTCATCGGACTACCTGGGATCAGACCCCACCCCTTGCTACTTTGTTAAAAACATTATTTTAACTTGTTCTTTTGTTGACAATTCCTCATAGCCATTCAATAAACAAAAACTAAAAATATAATCAATTTAAATTTTATTTTATTCAAATAAAGAATGTGACCCTGTTCCTTGGTGCAGAGAAGTCTCGTATCAAGCCGAAAGGTCATTGGTTCGCTTCCCGTTCTGAACAACAAAAATTTATTTATATTATATTGGCTACCAATTAATATAAATAAATAAGGACGTAATCTAAAAAAAAATTATAGACAAAAAATATATTTGACTTTATTAAGGATCTCTTCTATGCTATTATTTGTTAGTAAATAGTCGGTAAAATTAATCACTCGACTTAATCCAATCGACTAGTTTATTTTAGAAATAATTAATAATGTCTAACTGGTGGTTTTGCCAACCTAAAGATCCTGTTAAGTTATATACTGTTAAGTGACATATTTAGGATCCGTCCTTGAAATTTTTCATCTTGGCTCAATTTTTTCCATCTCTTTTTTGACTCGCAGCCCCATGTTTTCTATAAAACAATTGCGGTGCTCTCTCTCTGTCGTAACAACAGATCGTGTTAAGAGGATTTTTTGTTACATTAAGGTTGTTGCATTAAGGTTTGTTACATTAAGGTGTTTGCAACAGCTTTTTTTTTATAATATTTATCGTCACTTTATCTTTAATTATTTTTTCTTATCGTGAGGGTCAAAAACTAACAAAAAAATATCCAAAAAAACAGCTTATAATGAATACTTTAAATAGAAAAAAGCTCCTTACATTAAATCCCTTTTTCTGGATTTAATTGAATACATGCCAACAGTATCAATAACTTTTTGACAACCGACATGTTTATTTAAGTAGTAAAAATTTATTAATTAACTCTAAAAACTCTAAAATATCAAATTTGATAGTATACAAACTACTATTAATTATTTTTTCAAATTAAAGAATTTTACATTTAATAACCATATCTCTAGTAAATATTATTATTAGTAGTAGTAGTATATATATGTTCTGGAAGATTTCCGCGGTTGATTGTATGTGGAATAATGTTTTCCCGGGTTTGTCCGCGTTGATAGTTGAGATTAACTCGACGTTTCGGCTCTCCTTTTGGAGCCATTTTCAAGAAATTGTTTATGTTACGAAGTGATGGTGGAGGTGGTTTGTTTTTGTTTTCGGGGTCGCAATCTTGCTAGTCCTCAAATTTGGTCGGTGGATGTGGATGTGATGGTGGTTTGGATTTCGCTCTGAGGTCTAGGGCGGGCTTGGTTGGGGCTTGTGTTGTTAGTGTTTTGTTTGGGTTGACTTCGAGGCCTCAATCTACTACTCGAGTCGTTGTGTGTGTGTGTGGATGTTTCCAAGGCTTGTGTTTGTCTTTGTGTTGTAGGAAGTGGTTGTTTGGATTGTTTTTTAGGAAGTGTTTGGTTGGATGGTGTGGTGACGGTTATCGCGTTAGTTGGT